>JAVJIF010010281.1:0-190712 GCA_038442645.1 Agave tequilana
GGATAATGAGAATTTCTTAAAAGAAAATCTTTTACTTAAAAACAAACTATGTCTTTAAATAAAAGAATTTCTATTTTAGATAAAGAATGACAAGTTTCAAAGATTAATATGAAGAACTTTTGAATAAAGTGACAAAGTTAATAAAGGAAAAACAAACTTAAATGATATATTATCATATCAAAAGGTTTCATATAATCATTTGGACTTGGATTTTCAAAAGATAAGCATATTGGTCTTGGTTGTTCAAAAAATATGTTGAAAGAACTACAAATGTCTACAAACAGAATAATGATAATCCTTTTAAGAAGACCATGAAATCAAAGTTTAAATATATTTGGATTTCTAAAAATCTAAATACTTTGCATAAAAATAATTATATTCATATATACATCATATATGTAATTCATGAAATTATGTTTATACTAACAGATGGAAACCAAATTCAAATTGGGTTTGGATTCCTAAAGGTTAATGTTTTTGATCATGTTATGTTGGTATCATTAACAATATTTTATCCTATAGGTACTATATAAAGAAAAGAGAATACTTGATGATATAAGTTTTTCTAATACTTGAGAAATATATCATATGTATTGTATGATGTAGGGGGAGAACACTTATTATCTATATCTGTTGTAACTCATTTTATGCAGGGGGAGAACATTATTTGTGATAACCTCTTTTCTGAAGGGGGAGTTTCTCTATAGGGGAGCTTGTGCATAAACACATTGTCATCATCAAAAAGGGGGAGAATGTTGGAACTTATTTTGATGATAACAAATGTAATTTGTACTATTTTTGTGTATTTTAAGATATTTGTTAAAATTCTTGATCACACACAAAATAGTCCTATAAGTAGACTTGACCCTTCCTATTAGTCGACTTGACCCCTATTGTAGTCGACTAATACCTTGTCAAGACTACTTATAAAAGTCCTATAGTCGACTAAGTATTGTCCTGAAAAGATATCAACTTTCTGTTTAGCAGCATTAGTTGACTTATCAATATTACTAGTCGACTAATACAAGTTATAGTCGACTTATAAACTCTGTTGGTCACTAATTCTAGTTTCTAGAAACTTATCATTTGTATCAACCTTAATATAATCGACTTACTTTCTTTATTAGTCGACTAACCCAGTCTAATGTGCCATACTAGTCGACTAACCCCCAACCCTAATCGACTTATAGCAGTTTGTAACTGTTGTACAGTTATTGATTTCTGGTGTTTTATCCAATGTTTTAATATTCAAATTTGTTGTCCTGATAACTACCCTAACTGACCATAGATTTCAGCTATAAATAGGATGTTGTCCTAGGCTAAATCACCAATTCATATCAATAGTTTTGCCTAAAAACTCTATTCAAAAATCTTTTTTTCATAAAATTGTTTTCACTTTCTATTCTTCACACAAATTTTGATCCTTTAGTGATGAATTCTAAGAGTCCACCTATAAAAGTCCTTGTTCACGATCACATACAGATTCAAGGCTTATAGGATTGATTGTAATCACTCAAAGAGAAAGATTGTACAAGAGCGTCTTCGGGTTGAAGAGAAGTTGTATAAGGTGTTGTTGTCTTCTTGGTATTAAGAAGAGTTGTACACATTTGGCAAAGGAGATTTGTAAAGTAGAGTACATGTGTTAGTTTTGAGTGTACAAAATCAAGGAAAAGGAAAATCTCAAGCGGGTTGCATGAGGACTGGATGTAGGTCAAGAGGACCGAACTAGGATAAAATCTCTTGCGTTTGTGTTTGCATTTTCTGAGATTTATTTCCTTTACTGCAAGTTACTTTAATTAACGCTAATATTTTTGTTTGAGTATTGACGTAATTTTTTAGATCCTACACTAATATGCTAGGCAATTAGAAGACCGACTCGAGAGCTGACTTGAAGATCCAGACCGATTCGTGCAGTGCATACCTGATGGTGATCCAGATCTCGAACCGCGTCATTTTATGTGAGTGTTTGCTTTCGTTGTATTTTTATTTGGTGATAGCGAGTATTTATATTATGCATGCATTTTAATATTATGCCTTGTCGTGTGTGTTTATTTTTGTGTTATTATTGATTTATCGTTGCTAGTAAGTATTCTTTGTATTTGTTTATATTAAATTATACATATTAATTTATCATTTCAGTGAGTATTTATCTCGTGGTATTTTTGGCATTAGTCAGAATAATTAAATTGTTCAGTTAGCATTAGTTACTTTAATTGGTTAATTTTTAGTATTTAGAAATAATTGCAGTGTTTACGATTTTGAGTCTGACTCTGATGATTGACTATTTTGATCAAGAGATTGATTAGTTGGGTAGTAGATTATAGGATATGAATTATTATATCGATATGAGAGTTTAAATATAATCTAGATAATGGATCGAATGTAATCTGACATTTAAGTACGTACAGATTTGATATTGTATCACTGAAACATTATTACTCTATCATTTCATGTGTATTTGTTTTTCATTTCAGATTTAGTACTAGTTATCATATACCTTACATTGTGAACTGTTTATTAGACATTTATGTAGTGAACGAAAATTCATTGGATATTGAGAACAGATTAAGCATGATGTAATTTTATTAAGAGACTGATTTTCTTGATACTTGAACTTATATATAAACTTAGTGAGAGTTGGAGTTGACTTGAGATCTATATTCCTTACAGAGGATTTGATTAATGTTCAGATGGGATTGACGATTATTGTATTATTGATTGTGAGTATTTTGGAATCTATTCACTAATTAGTTTGCCTGAGGATTGATATATATTAGTATCGAGTAGACGATTTTAGATGTTATCTTTAGATATGATTTTGGTATCTATTTAGATTTTTAGATATGTCTTTTTGTATAATTAATCTAGTTAATTCGCGAGGATATTCAGTGTTTCACTTCATGACTGATTATACAGTTATTCAGTTATAGAGATAGAGATATTGTGATAGTGATCGCATTGATATCAGTAATATTATATCTTCAGAGTTTCACGACAGTTATATGTTATCAGTGATCTTATACTTTCAAAGTTAGCATCAGATATCAGTTCAGTATTTAGTGACACCATTGTCATTAGTGACTCAATATCTCTAGTATTCTTTAACAGATGCCAGTTAATAGTTATTCAGTTATTAATTGTCGATACTAGTTTTCTATTGTCAGATTTCAGCTATTATTGATATCAGCAATTATTGGAGATATTCAGTCACTATTACATTTGATAGTTCATTTATTATTTGCTTGTTAATAAAGGACACCATAATCTGAGGAAAGAGATAATTGCTTGATAATGTATATCGTGTATTTTAGAAGAATATGTGATGGTATGCCGAGTTTTAGGTTCCACCATGAGGAACCAAGATAATACTAGCTACTTAACTATTTAGTTGTCAGTTATTATGGATTTGCCCGGCTACAACACTACGCCAGTTATTTTTTTGTGTGAGGCTGTGGTCTCAGTTGTTAGGGCCTTGCGGTCCATCCTGATTCAGTACCAGGAATGTTTGACTATGGTACCGGGCATGCACGGTAGCCTTTCAAAGTGCATGCACTACATGGCAGGGAGTTACAATAATGATAATATTGTTTGATATGTGATGAAATAGTTGTGGTATGAGACACATCTAAGTAAGATATTAGTTAGGTTAATAATAACCAACCAGATTAGAGACATTTGCTAGGTAACACGCCCTCTTTGCCATCAGTTCTTTCCTTTAACTGTGATATTTCGTTCATACCTTTGTTCATGATATTGGTATTATACACTGATGTCTTCCATTTACAATTTATTAAATGTTGCTATTATCCAGTAGTTTCATGTTAGTTTAGTGATTTTTAAATACTATTATGCACATGCACACCTCCTTCATTTTACACACTAATTGGGAGTTCTCTGCTCCCTTTGATTTGCGCATCCGGATATAGGATGCTTTGTTTTATTGATCAGGTGTTCGATGAGATCGTATGCGTTATGAGGAGTTTGGAGTTTTCATCTGTTAATTACTGGTACTATTGCCTTCTTGTATTCGTGTTGTCTCCTTGATTCTCTATACATTATTATCAGTCATCATTCTATTTCTATATTTATTTGTTATTATGTGTGGACAGTTATATGTGTTACTGCAGTGATTGTAATTCATTATAATAGATTTATATAGTTTGTTCGGCTTACTTAAGGCTTAGTACGTATACATGAGGTATTCTCCTTGTGTAAAAGCGTCGCGACTCTCGTCTCGACTCCACTTCAGTGTATTTTGGGAAACGGGGCATTACAACCTACCGAAGGTTCACCTAGAGGGGGGTGAATAGGTGATGGTTAATCTAATGGTCACTTAATGCCAAATAATGCGGAAGCTAAAAGCAATTATGACCTAAACAAATCTTTTACACTAAACACCACGTATAACACAAGAGTGTTGCCGAATTCCCCGTGAAGGGCTCTGGACAAACTCCTCTAGATTCCCCTTGAATGGGTTGAGGTGCCGCGTTGGCTCTCTTGGTTAAATACAAGTGTTAGCAAACAACCCAAGCATGTATATATCACTTAAGCATAATGAATATATCAAGCATATAAAGATAGATAATAAAGCATGCAAGATATAACAAGAGACAAAGAGAGAGAGTGAGAGCAATCGCAAACACAAAGGGTTTGTTTCGAGGTTCGAGCACACTTGCTCTACATCCCCGCCTTCGACACACGAAGGATTTCCACTATGCAAGATCCCATGGATCTCTCCTCGGTGCCGCAACACCTACAAGCCCTCGGACTCCCTAGTCCGTACACACGCAAGCCCCACAAGCTTGCCGAGGCCGCACCTCAAACACGGAGTTCACAACACGAACTCGAAACCACCGAGTCCCCACTAGGACCCGAAACAATGCGAACACAACCGTCCGCCTCCTCAAAGGAACAAAGTAGAACTTTGGTGATCACAACTCTTGATCACCTAAAATCCTCTCACAATAACACTCCCTATAGGGTAAATATAGCAATGGATAGCTCAAGTGTTGTGTGAGAAAATAAGGATGAGAATGGTGGAGGAAAAACTCAAAGAATCTCTTTTAAACACTCTTGAATAAAATCTTCCCTTTAGATAGGAAATATTTGCTTCAAATATGTGGAGAAAACTCTTTTAAAAGGATGGGAAAAACTGGCTCAAAGCTCTCCTAAAATCTTGTATGAAAACAATGACCAAACCCCCAAATTTATAGGCTGTCAAAACTAGCCGTTGGGGTCTGTCAGACCTATCGGTCGACCGTCCGGTCGACCGCCAACGGTCAAGAATCCGATCGTTGGAGCCTCCGGTCGACCGCCCGGTCGACCCAAAAGAACAGAGAGCACTGCTCTCAGTTCCAGTCGACAGGGTCGGCAGACCGGCCATCTGCCAGTCAAGGCGTGCACGTCTGTGCACGTCGGTCGACCGAGCCGGTCGACCGACTCAGAGTTAGTCGACTAGAAAGGTAGTAAGTCGACTATCTGAAGCCTGAAAACAGTTTTTCTGGGATTTAAAACTAAGTCTTTTGGTTCACATAAAATCCCATAAAATACATAAAAAATCTACAAAAATAGTTTAACCAATATACTTTGATATACAAACATGCTTGCACAAAATCAAGGCATGTTATAAAAGATTGGACTATTTTTGTAACTTGAAAATATTTGGCTCATGATAAAAACTGTTTTCCAAAACAATATTTTTTTTCAAAACATGTTTTTTCCAAATCTTCATCAAATACAAAAACAAGATATACTTTTAAAGCATAGTGTGTATGGATATGATCCACTACACAATCAAGATGAAATATCTCTATTTTTGACAATAAGCATAAACTTGGTTTTGGTTGAAAGATGTAAACATGAATACCAAAAACAAATAGTATTTTGTCACAAAGAAAAATCTTTTCTAAGCTAAAAAATCTTTTATGAAAACAATTCTAAGAGTGTGAGTGTATATGTACTTGAGCAATCCACCACTATTCTATCCTTTACATTTTTAACTAAAACAAAAACAAAATCTTAAACCTAGACACAAGTCTTCATCTTCTTGAAGTCTTCACTTGAAGCCTTCTCATCTTCTAGACTTGGTCCAAACTCCGTGCTAGCTCCAAATCTTGACTTTGAATCTTTTGTTGAAGCTATGCACCTACTAAGATCTTGATCAAGGAATCTGTCACTAATTAAACACAAGATCATTAGTAATATAACTACATGAGATAATCATCATCAAAACTAGAGTGATGGGCCTTTGGGCCAACAATCTCCCCCTTTTTGATAATGACAAAACTCATGAAGTTATATATGCATGGATTAAAGTAAAGCTTCAAAGAAGCTCCCCCTTAACTCATGCATACCAAATAAACAATAATATATGACAATGAAGCTCATAAATATGTATGCAAATGTATGGAGATAAAACATATCAAATTCTTTTTCTCCTATTTGCAAAACAAAACATATATGCATAAACATAAATCTTTCTCAAACATGCATATAAACTCAAATACTTCTCCCCTTTTGTCACTCATCAACAAAGGGTTTCAAAGTAAAATCAAATCAAACAAATTTTCTCCCCCTTTTTGTCAAAAACAAAGAGATCAAGAAGGGGTAATACAAATCAATCAATAAAGATTTATATGCGATATACATTCATGAAGAGAAAGATGCTAAGTTAACTTCCTTACACATATGCATTACATGAAGAAGGGATGACAAGCCCTAACTCACAAACACATATTATGTAATGCATAAGAGGAGATGTGAAGCTCCCTCTATACACGTATATCATATAAAGAAGAGTTGTCAAGATCCTCAATTTATAATATACTCAACATGAATCTATATGTAAGAGAGATGTTAAGCTCTCCTTGTATATAGGAAATACAAATCAAAAAATTTTGAATTTTTCTTATCAAACAAAATTTTGAATTCTCTTGATAACACAAATTTTGAATTTTGATATCAATTTTGAAAATGATCAATTGTAAAATAGTAATCAATAGTAAAGTAATGATCAACCACATTGATACCAATTTAAAAACTAATGCATAAGCTTGAAAAATAAGATTTGAATTTAGCTTAGCATTAATAACCTTTGTGCTTTAAATATGTAAGACAATTTTAACTAAGCACAAATATAACATATATGTATGAAAAGAGAATACCAATAGAAATTGATATAATTTGAATTTGAAAGCGTACATACATATAATCAAAACATGAGTATATACAAAAAAATAATCATATTGATACCAATTGAAAGGATCCAAAGATATCAATTGACACAAAGTAAGATCAAGTGTATATCTCATAGAAGAATAAATAACTAGTTTAAATTAGTTTTGAAAAACTAGTTAAAGATCCTTCAAAAAACATGAAATCATATGTTTTTCAGGAATTATACTAAATACATAAAAGTTCAAGCACTCATAGTCCATAAAGTTCAAAATTATCTTGAAAAGTAAAAGATGAGTGTTCAAAGGTTATGTAAATGACATTTTCATGAAAATAGACAATGAAGCTCAATCAAACATGAATCTCATTTTTAGACAAGACATGAAATTTTATTTTTATTAAAAACAAATCATGAAATTTTTTATTTTTTATTTTTTAATTTTTTTATCTTAAAGTAAACTTCAAGGTATATGTATGATTTATCCAATCCTAACAATACACATACATATCCCAAATATAAAAGAGTCTACAAATAGTGTATGCATGAAAGCAAGAGACTCACGGGTATACATGTATATTTATTAGATTTGAATTAAAAATACATATTCATGAAGTAAAACATAAAAATTGGCAAAGCATGTATAAATGAGAGAATCATCAAAACTAGTTCATACATATGCATATAGTGGGTACAAATGAGCATGAAGTGCAATCACATATAAAACAAATGTAGCTCACTATTTGTATATGTATAATACAAGTTTTGATATAAACTACATCTAAGCATGTTTTTTACCACATGAAGCACATTAAATCATAAAACATGAACATACTATGAATATTATGAATGAACAAGTATGAACATAAATAAAATGGGAGTTTAGAGATTGTTACCAATTTCGAAGCTCCAATCATGGTGGTTGTCCCACCAAAACCTCCTTGATAGCGATGCATCGATAAGTGTGTCCATCATATCCATTTGCATCCATCATCAAGGCACCAAATCTCTTACGTTTTGTGAGAGCCCTCACCTACATCAAATACACAAGGTGGGAATTTTGGTACCCATATTTTCTTGGGTCCTTTGGGGTTAGTCTTGTAAGGAACCCAAAAATTTTTATTCTTAGCAAAATTAAAATGATCTAATCTATCATAACAAAATTTGCTAAATGGCCTTTGCGACCACAATGTGTACATATGTACACCTTAGAATGCTTATGTGTATGTGTATGATCGTGGCGTGCAACATAAGCATATGCATGATGATGTTGTGCATGAATGTGTGGAGTTTGTTTCTTTGAAAATATAGACTCCAACCTAGTATGATTAAATGCACAAGAGTTCAAAGTTGAACTCAAACCATCCATTTTATTTTTTAAATCTTTAATCTCATTAGTGGTGGCATGTAAAGCATGATGAGATAAAGAATCATTTTTTTTCTTTTAGAAACAAAATCTTTTTCTTTTTCACAAATTTTTCTTTTAAATACTTATTTTCTTGAAAAACAACTTCCTTTTGAGTTTCCACAAAAATAATTTTATCTTTCAAAATAGTGTTTCCTTTACAAAGATCATTTAATTTGGACATTAAGGAAACATTCTCATTATTCAAAACATCCTTTTCTTTTCTAAACATGCAATTTTAGTTTTAAAAGAATCGTTCTCTTTTAGCATGCAATCAAAATTCTTTTTAATTTTCTTATTATCTTTTTCTAAGCATGCAATGTTATCTCTAAAAGAATCACGTTCTTTATGCATGCAAGCAATGTTCTTTTTCAAATTTTATTTTTTCTTTTTAAGCATGTCATTTTTTTCAAGCACAAGTTGACAAAAGGTAGTAAGCTCATCATATGACATGTCTTCATCATCGGATTCGGAGTTTACCTCAAGGGAGTTATCCCCTTGGACCATAAAGCATGCGTTGGAGGTGTTGCTTCCAACGTCCGAATCGCTCCCGGCATAGTATAGATCCTTTTCGCCAAGGGAGGTGATGATGTTCCAAACTATAAAAGCCGAATCAAAGTTAGAAACTCTAGATAAATAAACATCATCTAGGGTAGACTTTAAAGCATTAAGGGCTTTTACATTAGCCTCAATATTCTTACCATATAAACAATAATCATTATTAGTGATGGCAAGATAGGCATGATAACCTAGGGCTTTGAGGTACAAGGACATCTTCACCTTCCATATATGGATGTTAAGAGTGTCAAACATGGGTGGTGACATGAAGTCCATGGTGTGTGTACAAAATATTGTGATTAGCCTAAAAATGAGGATCTTTAACTCTAGGTTGTTAGACCCAAATCAGAGTACCAAGCTCTGATACCAATTGAAGGTTCACCTAGAGGGGGGGTGAATAGGTGATGGCTAATCTAATGGTCACTTAATGCTAAATAATGCGGAAGCTAAAAGCAATTATAACCTAAACAAATCTTTTACACTAAACACCACGTATAATACAAGAGTGTTGCCAAATTCCCCGTGAAGGGCTCTGGACAAACTCCTCTATATTCCCCTTGAATGGGTTGAGGGGCCGCGTTGGCTCTCTTGGTTAAATACAAGTGTTAGCAAACAACCCAAGCATGTATATATCACTTAAGCACAATGAATATATCAAGCATATAAAGATAGACAATAAAGCATGCAAGATATAACAAGAGACAGAGAGAGAGAGAGAGAGAGAGCAATCGCAAACACAAAGGGTTTGTTTCGAGGTTCGAGCACATTTGCTCTACATCCCCGCCTTCGACACACGAAGGATTTCCACTATGCAAGATCCCAATGGATCTCTCCTCGGTGCCGCAACACCTACAAGCCCTCGGACTCCCTAGTCCCGTACACACGCAAGCCCCACAAGCTTGCCGAGGCCGCACCTCAAACACGGAGTTCACACACGAACTCGAAACCACCGAGTCCCCACTAGGACCCGAAACAATGTGAACACAACCGTCCGCCTCCTCAAAGGAACAAAGTAGAACTTTGGTGATCACAACTCTTGATCACCTAAAATCCTCTCACAATAACACTCCCTATAGGGTAGATATAGCAATGGATAGCTCAAGTGTTGTGTGAGAAAACAAGGATGAGAATGGTGGAGGAAAAACTCAAAGAATCTCTTTTAAACACTCTTGAATAAAATCTTCCCTTTAGATAGGAAATATTTGCTCTCAAATATGTGGAGAAAACTCTTTTAAAAGGATGGGAAAAACTGGCTCAAAGCTCTCCTAAAATCTTGTATGAAAACAATGACCAAACCCCCAAATTTATAGGCTAGCTGTTGGGGTCTGTCAGACCTGTCGGTCGACCGTCCGGTCGACCGCCAACGGTCAAGAATCCGACCGTTGGAGCCTCCGGTCGACCGCCCGGTCGACCCAAAAGAACAGAGAGCACTGCTCTCAGTTTCGGTCGACAGGGTCGGCAGACCGGCCATCTGCCAGGTCAAGGCGTGCACGTCTGTGCACGTCGGTCGACCGAGCCGGTCGACCGACTTCAGAGTTAGTCGACTAGAAAGGTAGTAAGTTGACTATCTGAAGCCTGAAAATAGTTTTTCTGGGATTTAAAACTAAGTCTTTTGGTTCACATAAAATCCCATAAAATACATAAAAAATCTACAAAAATAGTTTAACCAATATACTTTGATATACAAACATGCTTGCACAAAATCAAGGCATGTTATAAAAGATTGGACTATTTTTGTAACTTGAAAATATTTGGCTCATGATAAAAACTGTTTTTCCAAAACAATATTTTTCCAAAACATGTTTTTCCAAATCTTCATCAAATACAAAAATAAGATATACTTTTAAGCATAGTGTGTATGGATATGATCCACTATACAATCAAGATGAAATATCTATGTTTTTGACAATATGCATAAACTTGGTTTTGGTTGAAAGATGTAAACATGAATACCAAAAACCAAAATAGTATTTTGTCACAAAGAAAAATCTTTTCTAAACTAAAAAATCTTTTATGAAAACAATTCTAAGAGTGTGAGTGTATATGTACTTGAGCAATCCACCACTATTCTATCCTTTACATTTTTAACTAAAACAAAAACAAAATCTTATACCTAGACACAAGTCTTCATCTTCTTGAAGTCTTCACTTGATGCCTTCTCATCTTCTAGACTTGGTCCAAACTCCGTGCTAGCTCCAAATCTTGACTTTGAATCTTTTGTTGAAGCTATGCACCTACTAAGATCTTGATCAAGGAATCTGTCACTAATTAAACACAAGATCATTAGTAATATAACTACATGAGTTAATCATCATCAAAACTAGAGTGATGGGCCTTTGGGCCAACACCTACATATATAGGTCATTTGTAAAGGATTAATAACAAGTTTTTTCAAGATTAAATTCAAAAATTCAAGTTTATTCAAAAGAGAAAATTTCTAGCTTTCTTCAAAAGCTCTCATTTTCAAATCAATTTCTGCTAGTTTTTAGCTCTTAAATTGATTCATTTCAACTAAATTTTCTCTCTCACAAACTTCTTGAGCTTCACTTCATGCTCTGTACTCTAGGAAGTTTTAAAAGGAAAGGGTTTGTGACCTTTGTGGTCACCAAGAGCTTGTAAACTTCATTGGTTTTATGTTACCTCTTGCGTAGAGGATTGAAGGTTGGAGTTGTGTACTGCGGCTCTTGTGTAGATCTTATAGTTTCTTTATGAAAGTTTCTTTATAGATAGTGAAAATCCTTCACGCGGTGAAGGAGATGACGTAGAGTTTATGCTCGAACCTTAAAACAAATCTCTTGTGTTTATGATTGCTTTCTCTCTTACTCTTACTCTAGTTCTATTGCTTGCACTTGTGTTTTTACTTTCATTACACTTGCTATTCATCTCTTGTATCATTCATACTTGTCGGTTTTTTCCTTGCAATCAAGAAGGCAATTTAATAACTCAACACTTAATCTTGAGGAATATAGAGGAGAAGTTCTAGATTCCTTCATTGGGAATCTGACTTCACTTCTTGATTTGCATTGGCCATTTGTATTATTCATTTTTATTGTTGCATTTTCATATTTGATTAGCGTTATAACTATTCACACCCTATAAGTGTACTTTCAATTGGTATCAGATCCTTGAGCTCTGGTTTCTGGTTTAACCACCTTAGAGAGATCCTCTTACAAATACTCACTCATTGGCATCATTTGCCTTCTATATTCACTAGTATCAATGGCTGAAGGAATCAGGACTCCACCCAAGTTTGATGGCCTTAACTTTTCCATATGGAAGGTTAAGATGATCATTTTCCTACAATCCCTATGAAGCTGAGTTACAAAGGCATTGACCTAATCATTTAGTGTTCCTAACAGTGATGAGGAAACTTGGTCCGACATTACTGTAGGCTGTCTAAAAATCACTAAAAGACAAGCCATTAAAAAGCAGAGCCTCAAGTTCTAGACGCGTGGGCTCGACACCCGCGTCTCAACACCAAGGCACGAGGGTTCAAACCCGCGTCTCAGCATCAAGGCGCGAGGGTCGAAACCCGCGTCTCAGCAACACCAAGGCGCGAGGGTTCAAACCCGCGTCTCAGCATCAAGGCGCGAGGGTCAAAACCCGCGTCTCAGCCGCACCAAGGCGCGTGGGTCAAAACCCGCGTCTCAGAGCTCCAAGGCGCGTGGGTTGACTCCCGCGTCTCAGTTGTAACCGTCCCGATTTCGGGGCTAATCACGGCCCACATAACGGGAAAGGTTAGCCCCCATTATGGAGTGTTTTTAGGAGGCACGTACGCCCCTGAAACCCCTATAAATAGCCCCGTCGCTATGAAGAAGGGGTCGGATTTTCGGACGAATTGAAGAGAAGGGATTGACGGTCGAATTTTTGGTGAAGGGATTTCAGAGAGAAAAGAGAGAGCTTAACTCTTCAACAGGCTCGCTGCGTACGAGTTGCCCCTTTGCCTACCTTCTCTTTGAGAGTTTTGGTAGACAGAGCTGTGTTACTCTTTCTACCAGCCAAAGAGAAGATCCCTGACGATCCCGACGGTCATCCGGTCAACGGAGAACAAGATTCACTCTCCATCGCCACACGAAGAACCCAGCACTAAACAAAGGGAGGATTCAAGACTCAACATCCTCCCTCCCTTGTAACTGGAAGGAAAACAGTTTTGTTGTAATTTTTCATCTGATTCAAGGAAATTTTACAGCGAACCCCTTTATTTCCTTTTCCGGCGCGTACAAGAGATGGCGACTCCGCTGGGGACTACATTTGTCACTGATGAGCAAATCGTGGCGCAAGATGACGTCCTTCGTAAGGGAAAGATGGTTGAATCGCTTGTTGTCGAGTTCGACCAGGCGAAATACGAAGAGTTTCTCTCTGCCGGCTCCAAGAGCCTAAAGACCCGCGTTTGCCGCAGGGTCTCGATAGGGAATGGCCCCGAAGCCCGATCCGAGGTTCTCTCGGGTACTGCTGCTGCCAACTGTGCCAAGCAAGATACACGCGCCAACGCCTCTCAGAAGGCCCGCGTGATCTCAGGCACAACTGCCGCTGCGATCAACCGCGCAGCACGGAACACACGCGTCAGCGTCTCTCAGGAGACCCGCGTGGTTAAAATCTCTGGTGTCCAGCATCAGGTCGTCGTTGGTCACTCTCCACCTCCACGACGCAACCGAAACGCCAAGCGTCGACAGAGGAGACGTGCGCGTCAGCTACAAGTTGGAACCTCTGGTTGTCCGACTGAGGCTGGACGCGACGTACAATCTGGCGCCTTGCCCGCGTCACGTCCAGCACGTGAAGTCCGCGTTTGGCGGCCCAAACGCGAGACTCCTCAAGTTAGGTCCTCTGAAGACTAACTCACCAAACGCCAAGGTGAAGCCTCTGCGCCTCATCAAGCGCGAGAGGCACGCGCCCATAGGCGTGGGGCCCAGCAGCCCATCCTCTCTCAAACGTCTCTGCCCCGACGCACCGAGCGGCAGCGCGGCAATCGCGTCTCATCTCAACAGAGACGCCAGACGCGCGTCTTACAGCCGTGGCGCGAAAATCGCGTCCCTGAAACCCGCGTCCAGGCTGTACAGCACATGGATGCCTCCCGTCTTCGACGTTGCGAGGTTAATCTCTTCGATCCCCCTCCCGTGGATCTGAGGGATTACTTGATGAAGAAAAGAAGTGCCAATCAGGTCACTTCATCATGTTGCTGCCAACGGCTCATCTCTATGCTCTCCGAGTGTCGTTGTGGTTCAGGTGTGCACCAGCAGTCTTTAGTTAGACAACTGACCCTGATTCCCCCGTCAACCAAAAGAAGGCGCTCCCACAGAAGGAGGACCTTCTCTGACATTGAGTACCCGGAGCTCACTGCGAATATGACGAGCAGGAGCAAGGAAAAACAACCTGCAGTCAGCTCGGATGAGTCTGACTCTGAACCAGAAGGAGTGTATCGACACACTCGTACCCGGACTGGGGCCATTCCCCCGATTGATTATAATGCCTTAGCCCATGGCATTAAAGTGAATGATTCTCACTCCACCGTAGCGGAATCACGGGCTTCAAACTCTTCCGTTGAGAAGGAGGCCTCCGCCTACATGGTAGGCACTCCTGAGGAAACGGCTAGACGTTTAGAGCAAATCCAGAAGGCACAAATGGATATGATTCTTTCTCAGCAGGAATCTATCGACTCCCTCAAGCAGATGCTTGCACAGTTGCTCGAAGACAGGAGGAAATCTCCTCCTAAAAAGACGAAGGGCAAAGGGAAAAAGGGAGAAAGCTCATCTTCCGAACCTTCTGAGGAGAGGCCGCGATCTACTTCTAGTTTGTCCAAATCCTCGTCGCAAGTAAAGGGCGACCAAGACCAGGGAAAGGCTTATGCTAAAAAAATGAGTCAATTGGAGCAACGCCTCGAGGCCCTTACCAACCGTAAAGGCCTCCAAGAAGCTGGAGTGGTCCGGCCCTATCCTGCCGAATGGGACTTGGTTCCATACCCGTCCAAGTTCAAGGCTCCAACCCTTCAAGCATTCGATGGGAAAGGGTCACCCAACCAACACATCTATTACTTTAAATCCCATACAGGGAATGTAGTAGACAACGATGCCATCTTGGCACGACTGTTCATTGGCACCCTAAAGGGGCTGGCCTTTGAATGGTTCATGAAGCTCCCAGAAGGTTCCATCAAGAACTGGGGCGATTTGGAGAAGCTTTTCTTAACGCGCTTCTTCGAGGATGACTCGGAAGTCACAATGCCCACCCTTTTGACTACCAAACAGCGAAAGGGAGAGTCCGTCAAATCTTTCGTGGAAAGATTTCGGAATGTGGCACTCCGATGTCCGAGCGGCATGAACCAGGTCACCCTGGTGGAAACATGCCGCCACAATCTCTAAACCTCACTCCTTGCTCAAATAGGAGTTGCTGAAAGCCGCACCTGGAAGCAGCTGGTCCAACAAGGTGAACAGGCTGAGGAGATTGTCACCCGCGTCAGGGCAGAAGAAGGGAAGCCACGGCCAGAGAGGTCAACCAGGCGTGCGCCAGACACATCCCTCCAGACAAAGCGGAAGGATAATTTGGCAACGGAGACCAAATCTCCCGCCAAACCCCAACCGGTCAAGGTGAGTGGCTCTTCGAGCCAGCCACGCGCCAACAAGCAGTATTCTTTCAAGGAGGAACATGTCGATTCGCTCTTTAAGCTACTCAACAAAAGCAATAGACTGAAGCTCCCTGAAGCCAGGTGCCCTGGAGAAGTCGGTAAAACCGACAATCCCAATTACTGCTTATACCACAGAATGTTGGGACACCCCACCAAAAGCTGCTACGTCTTCAAGGACATCCTTCAGGCCCTGATTGACGCGGAGGTATTAAAACTCCGACCAGAGCAGAAGAAGGTGACGGCTAACATTACGTCAGTTCTCCAGTTCGGAAGACAACCCCAACGCCTTCGGGGGTGGTCCCTGTTCCGAAAGGAGAGCTAAGAGTGGTCAACACGGATCCTCACCAGCAACAAGAGAAGGGCCTAGTACCCGTCCCTACACCTCGAGGGGAAATCATGTGGGTCCACCCTGACCTTGTTGACGCCCAGCAATGGACTACTGTAACTAATAAGAAGTCCAAGGGCAAGGCAAAGGCGTCATCCTGCAATGTGGTGTGTGCCTCTTCTCGAGAAACGGATACTGATATTCCTTCGCTAACCGACTCAGAAGAAGAGACAATAGTTCTGGCCGCAGAACCCGATCGGCTAGTGGCAGAAACCCGCTCAGGACAGCCCTACTTGAAGCAGTATGGCGAAACGGCGGCAACCCCTCCACAACCAGCTGCAGAGCCAACCAAGCCCTCCACAAAACAACCAGTGGAGAAACAGAAGGAGACTCGATTTTCTCGAGCCCTTCAAAAGGGCATTGCGGAAGGATCTACGGCGCCTTACTACTTTGATGTCCTGGCTCAATTGGCCAACATCCCGGCACGGATTACCTTGTATGAGCTTCTTAGGCTGTCAAAGTCAACCAGAGAAGCTCTACAAGAGGCTCTGACAAATGCTGAGATCTTCATGACCCAGGTGCCGAAGGAGGAAGATGTAGAGAATTGTCTCCACACCTCCCAGAATGCTCCCTGCATTACCTTCACAACAGATGATATGCAGGTTAAAGGGAAGCATGATCGACCCCTGTACTTCACAGGGTATATTGGATCGTCTGAAGTGAACTGCATTCAGGTAGATCCAGGGTCCGCGCTGAGCATCATGCCTCGCCAGGTCATGCAACATCTGGGCATTCCTACTCATCATTTGAGCCCTACCCAGACAACTATCTACGGGTTCAATGCCAACAGGACCCGTCCGATGGGGAAGATTAAGCTCAAATGCCAGATTGGAAGTTTAAAGTCGGAAGTGACATGCTACATCATTGATGCCGACACTTCCTACAACCTATTGCTGGGACGGCCGTGGATTCACCGCAACTCCATCGTTCCCTCTACTCTCCATCAAGTCATGAAATACATTGACGAGAATGGAAAGGTGCAGACGTTGATTGCCGAAAGGCATCCATTCAAAGGGGTATAGAATTATTTCACAGACTCCTTACTGTACCAAGATCCCGGGGAGACGGATGAAGTCCCGCAACCGGAAGAACCAGACTCTGGCAATGAAGCCGATACTGAGCTGGAGGAAGATGAGTGTGTGTGGGAGCTAGATCCACCTGTAAAGAGCATTGATAAGCTCGGTGTGATAATACCACCGACGATGTAGGCGGTTGGTACATTAATGAATAATTAGATTTAGCGTATTTTTCTGTGGTGCTTCTGATTCAATACCGTCAGATACTAGCACTGATGTAGATGATGACCTCTGGTCGGCAATGGATGCTTTGACATCGTTGCATGTACCAGTAAAATCATCCTTCGGGACATACCAAGATAACGGTAATGCGCAAGAATCTATATTTATGGTTCCAGCCAGACAGAAAGGCCAAAAACCAATTCTTTTTGGGCGAATCTCGTCTGAACCAACGCCCCACGAAGAATCGGAAGGCGAGGAGGAATCCCCCAGTTCGGTCATTATGAACCAAAAGCGCTTAAAATGATGAAGTGCATGAGGTACGATCTAACCAACAGACCCGGGTTGAACTTCGGCAAAGGAAGGAGAACGCTACTTCGATCCTTTGTGCCGAAAGGGAAAGCCCCCGATTATTATCATCGGACACGCCGGGGGTTGGGCTATGTATCGACTCCGATCCCATCAGCCTCTGATTCTGGAGGGCCATCAGGTCATAATTACTCTTCAGGCACGTCATCGTGGGAATCGGATGTCAGTGTCGGCAACATCTTCAGAGAACTTTCAGTGAACATGGTTTCAACAAGCCACCTGGAAGACGGAGATGAAGAAATGATCCAATCTGATACAGATCCTTGGATCAAACATTTAAATACTCTTTGGGATACCCGCTTCGAACAGCGCGAGCCACCCACAGAAAACAAGGTTGTTCAAGTCAATCTAGGAGCTGAGGCCAATCCTAAGCCCATCTTCGTAAGTGACGACCTGTCACCTTCGGAGAAGAAGGATCTAATATCTCTTGTACAAGAGTATATAGACGTCTTCACCTGGAATTACGAGGACATGCCTGGGCTTGATCCTCAATTGGCTATGCACCGCCTCAACATCAATCCGGACGCAAAACCTGTCAAACAACAGCAGCGACGGTTCCGTCCAGAGATAATGGAGGCAATTCAATCAGAAGTCAAAAAACTTATTGATTCTGGCTTCATCAGGGAAGAACAACATCCCGACTGGGTAGCCAACATTGTCCCAGTTGCCAAGAAGAACGGGAAGATCCGGATCTGCATCGACTTCCGTGATCTAAACGAGGCTTGCCCCAAAGACAAATTCTCACTGCCAATCACAGATGTCATGATTGACAATACTTGTGGATTCGAACGAATGTTCTTCATGGATGGATTCTCAGGATACAATCAAATTAAAATGTATCCTGATGACGAAAAGCATACCTCCTTCAGGACACCTCTAGGGGTATATTGCTACACCGTCATGCCCTTCGGACTGAAGAATGCGAGGGCAACATATCAAAGGGCCATGAACGCCATTTTCCAGCAGCAAATGCGCAAAACGGTAGAATGTTATGTTGACGACATCGCGGTAAAAAGCCGCACTAAAGATGATCACATAGCTGACCTGAAGGTGGTTTTTGACATCATGCGAGCTCATCAGTTGAAAATGAATCCCACCAAGTCCTTCCTGGGGGTGGCCAGTGGCAAATTCCTAGGATTTATTGTAACCTCCACGGGAATTCATCTGGACCCAGAAAAGGTTCGCGCTATCAGGGAGATGCAACCTCCGAGAAATCTCAAGGAACTCAGGGGATTGCAAGGACGATTGGCGTACATCCGTAGGTTCATCTCAAACCTCTCTGGAAGATGCCAACCCTTCACTAAGCTAATGAAGAAGGGTGTCTCGTTCATTTGGGATGACGCTTGTCAACAAGCATTTGAGGAAATCAAGCAATACCTCACCCAACCACCAGTCCTTGCAGCTTCGATATCCGAAAAATCATTCCTGGTATACGTCCGGGCAATGGATCATTCTTTGGGAGCTCTACTAGCTCAGCATGATGACCAAGGACGAGAGCAAGCGATCTACTATCTGAGTAGAACAATGATCGGTGCCGAACATCGGTACAACCCGATCGAGAAGGAATGTTTGGCACTGGTGTTCGCCATTCAGAAAATGCGACACTACCTGGCGGGCCAAACCATAAATGTCATATCAAAAGTCAACCCCTTGAGGTTACTCATGACAAAACCTTCATCGCTAAATGGCCGACTGGAAAAATGGGCCATATTGTTATCTCAATATGAAATGCATTTTTTACCACAGAAGGCCATTAAAGGACAAGCGGTGGCGGATTTTCTGGCTGAGCATCCAGATCTGAGGGCAACCAAACTTTACGACGATCTCCCAGATGAGGTCGCTGAAGCCTGCCTAACTCAGACATCGTTCGAAAGTCAAGTGTGGCAACTCTTCTTTGACGGTGCATCCAGAACAAGCCCAAAAGGACACATTGTAGCGGGAGTAGGAGTAGTACTCGTCTCGCCACAGAACTATGTGATCCCTCGAGCTGTCTCGCTAACTGAGCCTTGCTCCAATAATGTAGCAGAATACAACGCTCTTTTGATTGGGATGCAGCTCGCCGATGAGGTTGGCGTTAAAAATCTCGAGGCATACGGTGAATCCAAACTCATTGTTAGCCAAGTTCGCGGGGAGTACGAAGTCAGACATGAGGACCTAGTACCCTACTACAACGCGACTATCCACATGGCCGAGAGGTTCACAAACTTCTACATCGATCATGTACCGCGCAGGCAAAATGCGCATGCAGATGCACTGGCGTCCCTCGCAGCCTCCTTAGCTCTTCCAGCTGGAGCAATGGAGAAAGTATTCGTCTACAGCCACGACCTGTATTGCCCGAGAACTGCCCTCGAAGACTATCAGGAGTCAAAGGGAGAGTATCAAGGCAAAGAAGCGCTGGAATTGTCAACCGGGCCAGAGCTTAAAGACTGGCGATTCCCCTATATCGACTATGTCTTGTATGGCATCCTGCCTGAGGACGCCAAGGAAGCGGCTGCCATTCGAAGGAAAGCCCCTAAATTTTACTACAATGCGATTGCACGAACATTGTATCGTCGATCGCATGACGGGGTCTTGCTCCGGTGCCTCTCACCAAAGGAGGCCCAAGAGGTATTGAAAGAAGCCCACGATGGTATGTGTGGAGCCCATCAACCTGGCCCAGAACTGGCACATCGACTCCAAAGATTGGGTTACTACTGGCCCAAGATGATTGTCGATGCCATCACTTATGCCAAAAGATGTCACGCCTGCTAAGTGCACGGCGATTTCATCCATCAAGCACCAGGGTACCTCCACCCTACGACCTCTGCCTGGCCATTTGAAATGTGGGGGATGGATGTGGTTGGTCCTATCAGCCCACCATCATCAAAAGGACATCGGTTTATTTTGGCAATAATCGATTATTTCTCTAAATGGGCCGAAGCTATTCCTCTGAAGGAGGTAAAATGTCTAACGTGATCAAGTTCGTGAAACATCACGTTATTTACCGTTTCGGTGTACCTCGGCAAATTGTCCATGACAATGGACCCCAGTTCATCAGCCAGGCTTTCCAGAGATTCTGTGCCAAGTTCAGAATCCAGAGTGTGTCCTCAACGGCATACTATCCTGCCGCTAACGGCCTTGCAGAAGCTTTCAATAAGACCATTGGCAAGCTTCTCAAGAAGTTCGTCTCGAAAAGTCAACGAGACTGGGACGATAAGCTAGGTGAATGCTTATGGGCCTATCGCACAACTGTGCGAACCCCAACTAAAGCCACGCCATTTTCTTTGGTATATGGGTGTGAAGCCGTGCTTCCACTAGAGATCCAAATTTCATCTCTACGCGTCGCATTGACAGCGGAGATGACAACAGAGGAGAAGCATCGACAGCGACTCCAAGAATTGGAGGCCTTAGACGATAAGCGTTTGCAGGCCCAACAACAAATCGAGCTTTACCAAGCTCGAATTACCAAAGCCTTCAACAAGAAAGTTAAAGTGCGAACTTTCAAGAAAGGCGATCTTGTCTTAGCTGTCAGAAGACCCATGGTGATGACGCACAAGACAAAAGGAAAATTCCAACCCAAATGGGAAGGACCGTTTGTGGTAGAGTCAGTCTACTCGAATGGATCATATCGCCTCATAACCTCGAATGGCGATACACTCATGATGCCTATCAATGGCAGGTTCTTGAAGAAATACTATCCCTAAATGGTATTCTTCCGCCGATCAAGTTCAAAATTACACCTCTGATCAAAACAAGAAGAGTTTCTTCATTAATATCTAACGCCTCCGACGGCTAGGGATAGAGGAAAATGTTGGCTTCTAAGCCCAACATAAGTCTTCGATAACTCATCATGCTGAGGGGAATAGCATGGCTAGCCCAACTCAAACGGTGGTTGGTAAAGGCACCTCAAATCCGTTGACAGCTGAGGGTTTGCTAAAAATCCTAAGGGACATGTGTTCCCATTTGATCCGACGCCTCCGACGGCTAAGGATAGAGGAAAATGTTGGCTTCTAAGCCCAACATAAGTCTTCGACAGCTCATCATGCTGAGGGGAATAGCATGGCTAGCCCAACTCAAACGGTAGTTGGTAAAGGCATATCAAACTCGTTGATAGCTGAGGGTTTGCTAAAAATCCTAAGTGGACTCAACTCCACTCTCCCCTCCAAAATCCCTTACCAATTCTCATCCACAGAATGGTAAGCCTACAAGATACAGTTGTTACCAAGTTAACACTATACCTCTGGCACTTCAAACTCCACCTGTCCATTCTCATCAATAGGATGACAGGTCCTCAAATTGCTCATATCGCAAATCAATTTCCGTCAAGTTAATATCACACCTCTAACAAATTACTGTTAAGTTAACATTACACTTCTAAACAGTACATCAAGTTTCTGCCAAGTTTAATACCACACCTCTGACAGTCACTTTCCTCCAGACTTCCGTATTGAAGCTGAAATGAATGATGCTAAGTTAACACTACACCTCTAGCATCTAAGTCATTGCTAAGTTCAACAATACACCTATGGTCATGACTTTTCCTCGACTTCCTTATCCAAGCCGAGATGACCAATGCTAAGTTCCACATTACACCTCTAGCATTACCCTCACTGTCAAGTTAAACATCACACCTATGTCAGTGACACTCTCAGTTTTCCCAAAACAAAGCTGAAATGCTTCTGAGTCAAGTTAATATTACACCTCTGATTCACATTCTTGTCGAGTTAACATCACACTTCTGGCAAGAGAACTTTCAACCCGTTAAGTTAATATCACACCTCTAACGGTAAAGATTTTCCTAGATTCCCTGCGAGTCTAGTCTCACTTATTATTCTCTTCAACAGAATAACAAGTCTACCTAAACACATTGTTAGGTTAATACTACACCATTAACAGTGTTTTCCTTCAAATCTCCAGCTGAGCTTAATCAAGTGAATCCTAGACCTTGATAAAGGCCCATTTTCCCTGGGGGTACGAGTTTCACTTGTCATTCTCCTTTATAGATTGACAGGTCCACCAAACATTATTTCATCTCTGTCAAGTTAATATTACACATCTGACAGTATTGTGAAAGTTCCTGAAATAGGATCTTTCCCTACAAAATTTGACTTATTAAGATTATCATCATAATTTTGACGAAGTCAAAGATCTTCTACTTCTATGTGTCTGACTGAAGACAAAAGGTTCAAGACAACAGAATGAGGCAGAAAGAAAAATGTCACTTTTATTTATATCCAGGCATATGAAAGTGATACAAAACGCTCTCTTATACAATAAGATTGAGTGTTACAATTAAGGAGTACAAAGAAGTCCCTCTCTCTCTCAGAGGCCGTACTCACTCCTTGAAGCCGCATCTGATTCCAAGTGCACGATGTTTGGAAAAGCGCCAAACTCTGGCGACAATAGAAGCTGGCTGCACCACGATGCATGATGTAAACATCGAAAGAGCCCTAACTGACTAAGCTAAGAGCAGTGGTGTTCTTGAGGTCCGGTGGCAGCAGAAAGCCCTGCAACCCTTCATTCATGAGCATCTCTTTCGCCAGAAGGCCATCCGACAAACATGGAGTGTCCTCGATGTCACTTCTGGGGTGAGAGAGGAAGGGGATGCTATCTGCCACTATATCTACCGTGACCCCCTCGCCGCCATACCCACTGTGACCGTAACCAGCCCGCAAGCATGACGGGTGCGTCACGTTCAAAGAGATCTTGACGAGGGTTAAGTCCCCATCAGGGATCGTGATTTCTTCCCTTGTGGACGACGGAGACTATGATTTCTTCCCTTGTGGACGAACATCGAACAAGTTCGCTGGCCGATATATTCTCCCACGGGCCCAGCGAACGAGAAAAAGGACGATCAAGCCTACCTGCAAGGAATAAACAAAGGAATCAGAACATCTGGAACTTAGTACACTTCAACAGAGAAAACTAAGTGACAGACGCAGTTATTACCGAAGACTACAGACGCGGGAATGACCCACGCAGTGAGCCAAAATTTCCACGGTGGCAGAAACAGACGCGAGTTAAAACTGTGATACACGCAAGGTTCAAACGCAGTCTAATTTTTTGCATCTGCGTCTAACACACCAGGCACGAAAAGACTCAGACGCCGAAAAAATTGCCATCTCCCTGTTGAATGAACAGGAGTTGCAAGATCCAGGTCTGAAACCTTCAACCTGAGTTGGAATTCATCCAAGTCAGTGGCCTTAAAACGCGAGCTTCATGAGCAAAGCCAGCGCCAAGTGCCCAAGATTTCTGTACTCGCATCCAGAGAAGTTCAAGTCGATGGCGCAAATTCCAAAAAAAAAAGGAATGCACCAACTAAGACTTCATCCAGATGGTGATATCTCTTTAAGAGATGCCAAGGTGCAAGCCTGGGTGGACTGAAAATATCATGGCAAGTCGGGACGGCATACCCGCAGAGGCCTCTATCAAGAGTTGAACTCTCTGCATTAAAACGTGGGCATGAAAGATGAGCAAAGAGATGTTTTCTCCTGAAGAGACCAAACAGAAGCATGAAAGCTCTGGATCATCTTCATCCACAGAGTCACCTCCATCCATGGAGACAAACCCCTGTTAGAAACTCTGAAGAAGGCGGAATTTCTCAGAGCAAATCAAAAGAAAATCGTCTAAGTTTGGGTTGTTAAAGGGGGAGAGGGTGAGCCCTATTTATAGGCAGCCCCTGATAACTGCCATTAATGGTTCCCGTCGGCCTTAATGACCGTACGACCGTCAAAGTCCAATAGGAGTCTGACGCGTGGAACGTTGCTTCGGGAAGCGTCGCAGACGCTGGTCTCAAACCGCCAGCGCCGGTTTTGCATTAAAAGGCATTAACGCCTGAGTCCAATGAGGAACCAACGCGTGGACAACTGCTTCGGGAAACAACGGACGACCCGGTTTCCCAATCGTCAGTGAAGACTCGAAAGATCTCATGAAATCTTTAAGTCAGGCCGCATTTAACGCCTGGGAAGTTACATCAAGACGCAGATGAGAAAGCCGCGTCCAGGAATCCGCGTCCCCTTTTTCAAACTGAATGACGTCCACCTGCCTTCCAGAGGAATATCCGCGTGACCCAAAGTTGCGTCCCTTCAGCAAACGGGGCCCATTTTAAGGGAAAGCACTTAATTCAGCGAAAGACTTAGGCCATTGTGGGATTAGTCGGAAAATACGCAAGGCTGCGTCCCTCGCGTCCGCTCAAACCGCGTCTTCATCAGAGGAGCTGCGTCTGCATGGGTAGTGATGGGTTTTTGCACCTAGTCAAAAGACCCAGCGCTGCATTCTTAAGGACTGCGACCAGTGAGTCCCACTCAAAACTGCGTCCTTCGCATCTACTTGAACCGCGTCTTCATTAGCAGGACAGATTCGCGTTAATTAAACCCGTGTTTCTCTCTGTGAATTGACGCCGCGTCTCATCAGAAAGACTTAGTTCTGCCTAAGTTCCTATGAACTGATGACCGCATCTCTCTCTATGAATCAATGTCGCGTCACATCAAGAAGACTTGAGTCAACGCCTTCATTAAAAGAAGTTGAATTCATCTACAACAAGGCAATAAAGATGGAACAAGAACTTCAAAGACTTTTACTATTCAAAAAAAAAAGCAAGTACAAACACTCTTGGTGAATAGAGTGTCCTTTTTCTTTACAAAAAAAAAAGAGGAAGGCTACAAGTCCTGGTTCGCCAAGGAACGGATTTGCTCTCTAAGGCGATGTATCTTATGTTGACGCGCCTCCTCAGCCTCCATGAGAGCTTGGGCCCGCAGATCCGCCTCAGATAAAAATCCCTGCGCTTGTACTCGGAGGGATTCCAACTCGGATGAACGAACAGAGAGGTTTGCTTCAACTTGCGCCTTGGCAGCCTCTAACTCCGCTAGCCTCTTTTAGAGGTAGCAAGCCTCTGTTCGTTGAAAGCAATCATGGCCTCAGCCCTGGCTATAGCAGCCCGAGAGTCAAGGATAGCCTGCTTTGCAGCCTGAATGATCATGACAGATTCCTTGGACTCGACCGCTAGCCGTTGATGATCAGTCTGGAAACCTTCAAGAAGACGGGTGTTATCGATTATTTTCTCCTCCACCTCCCTTCGCTCCTGCTCTTGAGCAGCAAGGAGCCTATTCAGAGTTTCCTGGGCTTCGTGGAATGAGCCGGCATCCTCCAAGGATCGAAGCTCTCTCAGGTCTTGTCCCAGCTGCTCCACCACCAGCAGACACGCCTGGGCTAGCGAAGGGCCTCCGGCCAACTTGATGTTCTCGGCCAAGTTTCTGAGAAACATCCGGGCGAATTCAAAGGAGCTACCCCCAGACAAGATGAAATCGATGCATGATCGCATCGAGTCAAAGAACTGCTACACCGTCTTGCGTGTCAGGAACTCCATAGTATCATCGCCCGAGGTGCTCCCCGACCCCCTTTCTATCACGGGGTGAGGGATGTAAGCCGGCTCTTCTCGCACAGGAGTCGGGCTGACCACCGGTACGGCAGGAGTAAGAGTAGCCACTAGCGCTTCTGGGGGTGCTACCTCTGCAGGAACCTCCACAGCAGATGACAGAGTAGTGAGCTCGACCTCCTCAGAAACCTCGGCCGAGGCTTGAGCCGTGTGGCCTTCCGAAGGGGCACTGACCGTCAGACTCTCCACCTGAGCCCCCCAGTTCTCTCTGCAAATTAACTCAACATTAGCTACAATGGTGAAAAGAGAAACATCCAAGACATCAAAACTTCCTTACCAAGTTGGAGGTCCAGAGATGTCGAATTCTTGGGCGGATCCTGCAGAGTAGAAGTCTCCCCGATTTCAGTAGTTGCCTTCTCTGGAGGCATCTCGGCGGCTGGAGTCTCAACTCCTTCCGGTTGGGTCAACTCTTGCACCATCTCCTCGATATGCGAGGAGGTTGCAGCCTCAATATCCTCGGCCAACCCTGCAGCATAAAAGGAGAATGTTAAACCCTCCTCTTCAAAATGAAAAGAGAAATTAAGTCAGAAGGTGAAAAAAGTACGTTCAGCGGGAATAACTGCCGCCAGTGATGATGCCGTCAACGGCTCGCACCCATGTATTTCCTCCTCCGAGATGTGTGAGAATTTACTCGGATCAGGAGGAGCGGGTTCGTCACCATAGTCGACCTCATCCTCAAAATCGCTTCCCTCTGAGGATAAGGAAGACGGCAGTTCAACGCGAGAGGCCTCGGTAGCCGGAGCCTTGCCACCAATTACCCCAGTGGTAGGGCTGGAGTCAACTGTCCGAGGGCTGGAGATGAACACACTTGGAGACCCAGGTTACTGTGCCTCATCTCTCCTTTCATGAGCAAGGGAAGACCCGGGCTGAGTTGAGACTCCTGCAATCTCAACATCACTGATGACGTCGACTTCCGGTTGCTGTGCCTCATCTCTCCTTTCGCGAGCTGAGGAAAACCCGGGCTGAGCTGAGACCCCCGGAATCTCAACATCACCTCCGCTCATGATGCCGACTTCGAACTGCTCGGCCTCGTCAGCTGCGGT
Source organism: Agave tequilana (assembly GCA_038442645.1). Classification (NCBI taxonomy): domain Eukaryota; kingdom Viridiplantae; phylum Streptophyta; class Magnoliopsida; order Asparagales; family Asparagaceae; genus Agave; species Agave tequilana. The sequence goes on from JAVJIF010010281.1 coordinate 27,196, forward strand.
CGGTTCGTCAGCAGGCTCTCCTTCCTCTGAACTCCTGTAGCCCCTGCTGCGCAACCTATGGGCACGGACTAAGGGGACGGCCTCTTCATCTGCCTTTCTTCCCTCGGTTCATCAACACCAGCAGGGATGTCTTCGGATAGAGAAACTTTGGCCGTCAAGTCTCTCCGGACCTTCTTTGGACAGGGTCAGCAGTGGAAGTAGAGCCTCGAGCACGCTTACTCACCGCTTGTCGAGCCTTTGTTGCTCGTGGCTCCTCCCTCGACCCTCTCCAGACTTCCCTCAGAGCCTTCAGGTACTGCTCGACGCCTCGCGAGCGTTTACCGGACCCCGACCTTGCTTCGAAATTTGCATTGATACTCTCAATGCATGAATACTCCGGAACAAAGTATGGTGTCTGGTTGACCTGAAAGTACCAGGTACAGAAGCTGAAGCTTGTGCGGCCCTTTGGCTCCTTGAGAGGTAGACGGAAAGTTGCTTCCGTCCCTCCGTCCACGCTATAGTACCAAGCCCGAGCACCTTCGAACAAGTTCCCACTGAAGGCGAGTCGAGCATTGGGGTTGTCGACGTAGAGTTGATCATAGCCGAACTGTCGGGCGAAGCGATTCGGCATATATAGCTCGATCGTGCATGAAGTACCTTGCCGGAAAAGCACATACCCAGGCCGGATGTTAACCAACCACCAGAAAATTCCCGTTGACAGCCTAGTGAAATCATCTTGGCCTGCGGAGTCAGTAAATAATTCCCCGAAAGATGCACCAGGAATCTCGGGGAAGCAGCAGTTAAGCTGGTAGTTCGAAGCAGACAGAATGCACTTTCGAACGTAATACATGTAAGTATTACGCCAGTCACAACCCTCCAACCGCTGTACAAAAGGGACAAAACCCTCACTCCAAGGCACCGGCGTCATCAGAGAGGGGCAGTGCATCACGTACCAAGCCATTAAGTACGTGTAGGGCAGCTCGACCCGAGGGTTGGGGCGCTTCACCATCGGCTTCCCCTCTGAGTCAACAATCGGCTTGCCATGGGAGTCGGCAGCCTTCCCTACCTCGCAGAAAGCCTGGGTTAACGCCCGCAACCCGCTTTGAATGCCAGCCGCCATGGCCGGGAGAAGGGCTATAGGACAGCCATAGGCCAGGAGCACCGCCGGGTACACTACATCGGCGATAATGACTTCATGTGGCAGCGTGGGCACCACACAGCGCTTCAACCACAGCATCAAGAAGCCCGCCAACAGTGCTCGATCGGAGATAGGAACCCGGGCTTGATGATGAAAGCTTTCAAAAACCATGTCAGGTTCGAAAACATCCTCGTTCGAAACCGTGGTGTAGAAGCCTTCAGAAGCCTTAATCCTGTCGTCAATCTCCTCGTCGGAGTTGGGAGCCAGTCGGGTTACCGGATGGTCTTTCTTATTGATGTCGTTAAACAAGTAGCTGGCCCAAGACAGCTGCTTGACTCCTCCTGACCTCCAAGAGGTTACCTGACCGCAAATGTGAAAGTGACATAACACCTCCCAATAAGTCTCGTACACTTGAGGAGACCCTTTCTTCATAAGGTTGAGCTCCTCAGTGGTTGGGACATATTCCTCATAGGGAGAGTCCCCTGTTGCCAGCCCCGAGACCTCATGCAACTCGTGCAGGGCAAGGCCCATCTCTCCAACCGGAGTGAAGAATGTCCCCGTCAAAGGATTGTAACGTTCCAGGATCCCGAAGAAGTTCTGAGAACTCGGCGGGATACCATACTGGACGGCCCTGACTGCTTGGTACAAATCCGTTTACTCCAACAAGTCCCTAAGGTCGGCAAAGATGAAGCTTACCATCCTGCCCCACCAATACTTCTCGGTGGAATGAACCCACCCGGGCGAACGGAACTCAACCGGAAAATCACCCTCCACTTTCATGACTGCGCTGAGGAAAGTGGTGCCAAGTTTTGGTGTTTCTCCAACCAGGGGCTCAGTCCTGAGCGACCCGGGGAACAGGCCGAGAACCGCCCTATCATGACTATCATGACGGTATACCCTTTTGGAGCCTAAGTCACCGAGAGTAATCCAGGGACATATCGGGAAAGGTCCCATTTCATCTTTCGAGGGACGGACATGTGCTGGAGATAAGACAGCGGGTACATCCTCTCCATGTCCGGAAGAAAAAATCTTCTATCCCCTATCTGGCGGAGCCATTTATAATCTCCGTCATACATGGAATAGCCGCCATCGCCGATATGGTCTCCAAAGAAGAAGGCAGGCTTCTCTAGCGGAACGCGAGCATCCGTTGTGAATGTTGCGTCAGTCATAAGCTCCCGAAAAGTTATCATGTCAACATTGGAGAGCCTTTTCTTGCGCTCCTGCGACCTGTCAGCAGTCACAGGTACAGTCCTTTGCAGCGCAAAGGTTAAATCACGGTCAGCACCACCTACGTGCCCAAAATGGCGCTTCTTGGAGAGTGGAGCAGAAGAGTGTAGCACTGCAAAAGAAAAGAACACTTGATCAGACATCTTATCAAAAAAAATGTGTTAAGTATCTATAGTCCAGACGCAGAAAAGATACTGGATGCAGAAATTATCAAAATTCGCGTCTAGACTTGAGAATCCGCGTCCAGACGCAGAAGAGACATTGGACGCAGGAATTATCAAAATCCGCATCCAGACCTGCAAATCCGCGTCCAGATGCGAGGCCCGCAGGATCAAGCCCGCGTTTTGAAAACCAAGACTTATGAAAAATCTCTAAGTACTTGGGCTCAGGTGCCAGATTCATAAAAAATCAGCACCTGATGTCATAGAACGCGAGAATCAAGTCCGCGTCCGAACCCTTCACAATTAGAAATATTCTAAGTGAAGAATCTGAGCTGCAGGGCTCACAGGCACCGGGTCATCAAACCCGCACCTTGGTTATCAACTCAAAGACCGCGTCTAAGATCGCGTCTGAGAATCAAACACGGTTTATATTCTGTGTTGACGGTTCTCCTCCAAAAAAAAAAGAGATTTTTTTTGAGGGGTTCCATGAACTTCCATTAAAGGTGAAGGTTAAGCCTAAACGGCATTATACCTGGGAAAAGGACTTCCTGAGCGGAGGAACCGCCCCTCTGGGCCTCGGCGACGGCCGCTTTTGAAGATGATGCGGTGGGCTTAGCTTTGGGTGCCATCGTTAATCAAAATCCGATGATGAACGATGAAGAAATAGAAAGAGAAAGAGAAGACTCCTTTTTCTCAAAAAACCCTAACAGATGCGCTCGGAGAAGAAGAGGATATCTCTCCGACTGTTGCCATTTATAGGCACAAAGATTTGCAAAGATACGCGGCGCGTGGCTCGATTAGCTCTACAGCGAGTCATCGCTTGACGCGTGGAACAGATCATTTAATGAACCGGGAAGTCCGCGCGTCAAAAGGTGATGTCCCGACGGTACCCCAGAACAAGTGGCGGTGCACTCATGACATGGCACGGATTCGTACCCAACAGGCGCGTCTCTCTGAAGTTCGCGTCCTTCCAATCCGGCCTAACATCGCGTCTGCCCAATGGAATACCAGTCGCGTTTTCCATTTCCAAAAGGCGCACCCCATGAAAGTCGCGTCTGTAAAGCAGTACCATCTCTGCTCTTCAAAAAGAACTGCATTCAGTCCTTACTTCTGCAAATCAGTTTCAACAGTACACTGGTACAAGCAGACGATCGTCCACTCTTGGCTTAAAAACGCGTCCATGACAGACTAAAAGCAATCGGGGAGGTTTAGACTGTGTATCTAGACACTCAACACGATCAACTCTGGTGGCCTCAAAGAGTTCAACAGTACACTCACGAAGACCAACTCTAGATAAGATCAAACCCGGAGCATTAATAGTCCAGTCATAGAGGTGAATTCAGTTAGAGTCCAAAGTATTTCGAAATCCGTCCCAGTTAACTGCGGAATATCGAAAACTTTGGAGGGGGTTCTGTAGGCTGTCTAAAAATCACTAAAAGACAAGCCATTAAAAAGCAGAGCCTCAAGTTCTAGACGCGTGGGCTCGACACCCGCGTCTCAACACCAAGGCGCGAGGGTTCAAACCCGCGTCTCAGCATCAAGGCGCGAGGTTCGAAACCCGCGTCTCAGCAACACCAAGGCGCGAGGGTTCAAACCCGCGTCTCAGCATCAAGGCGCGAGGGTCAAAACCCGCGTCTCAGCCGCACCAAGGCGCGTGGGTCAAAACCCGCGTCTCAGCAGCTCCAAGGCGCGTGGGTTGACTCCCGCGTCTCAGTTGTAACCGTCCCGATTTCGGGGCCAATCACGGCCCACATAACGGGGAAGGTTAGCCCCCATTATAGAGTGTTTTTAGGAGGCACGTACGCCCCTGAAACCCCTATAAATAGCCCCGTCGCTATGAAGAAGGGGTCGGATTTTCGGACGAATTGAAGAGAAGGGATTGACGGTTGAATTTTCGGTGAAGGGATTTCAGAGAGAAAAGAGAGAGAGCTCAACTCTTCAACAGGCTCGCTGCGTACGAGTTGCCCCTTTGCCTACCTTCTCTTTGAGAGTTTTGGTAGACAGAGCTGTGTTACTTTTCTACCAGCCAAAGAGAAGATCCCTGACGATCCCGACGGTCATCCGGTCAACGGAGAATAAGATTCACTCTCCATCGCCACACGAAGAACCCAGCACTAAACAAAGGGAGGATTCAAGACTCAACATCCTCCCTCCTTGTAACTGGAAGGAAAACAGTTTTGTTGTAATTTTTCATCTGATTCAAGGAAATTTTACAGCGAACCCCTTTATTTCCTTTTCCGGCGCGTACAATTACCGCCAAGGAGTTTGATGCTAATGCTAAGGCACACTATGCCTTACTTCAAATCTTGAATGATGATGACATATCTAAAGTAATTCATTATAAATTCGCCTACGAGATTTGGTCACACTTAATTGCCACACACGAAGGGACATCACTAGTCAAGAGAGCTAAAATTGATTTTATATTCTCAATGTGAAAATTTTTATATGAATGAGAATGAATCCAATTATGACATGATTATCAAGTTTACTAAAATCACAAATAGTCTTATATTTTTAGGTGATAAAATTGATAATGACTAAAAGGTGAGGAAGGCCATTCGTGCTCTTCCACCATCTTGGGAGGTCAAATCTATTATATTAAAGAATCTCAATAACAAGAAAGAGATGAAGCTTATTGGTCTCATTGGGAACCTTATGAGATGGAAAGAAAAGCTAAAGAGGAGAAGGTACCTCAAAAGAAGAAGATTTGCCTTCAAATCTACTCTTACTATCTCCGATGAAGAAGATGACTAAGAAGATGATAATGATTTATCTCTCCTTGTGAAGAACGTAAGGAGGATGTACAACAAGACCAAGTTCAACTATTGAAAAAATGGCAAGGAAAGGAGGACAAAAAAATGGTTTGCTACAATTGTAAGAAACCCAGACAAGTCATTGCCGATTGCCTAGAGATCAAAAGCAAACCCACAACCTCAAAGAAGCCTGACAAAAAGAAAGTCTTGAAAGCAACATGGGATTCGAAGAGTGAATTCGAGGAAGAGGTGGACACAGCCCATGAGTGTTTCATGACAAATGAGAACATCCCCAACGTAATTCCCAAATCTACTCTTGATGAATGTGAGTTATCTATGAAAATTAGGTGAAACTTTTAAAGAACTTTCCAACAACTATGATTTTCTCAGAAAGAAGTATTTGAAAATGAAGAAAGATAATGAACTTCTTCAAAATCAATTAGATGTTATTTCTAAAGAAAAAAAGATTTATTTTCTACTCTTCAAAAGACACAAAAATCATTTTGATGCACGCAAAATTTCTTGCAAAGCTAAATTTTCAATTATTGATGAAATTGAGATTTTCATTTTGAAAGATAAAATTAAAAGTTTGAGCAATATTTTGTAAAAGTGTGAACTTGAAAAGCTAGGTTAGAAGCCATATTTTCAAAGAGGCAAACTCAAAGAAAATCACATACTCATCATGTTTCTCACACTCACCATCATGCTCACACATAAGCACATGCTCATCATACTATACAAGACCATACTCATGCTCATCATGCTTACGTGCATCATGTATTTTATATGCCAAGGTGTAATATATGTGCGTATTGTGACTGAAAAGTTCACTTGGCCAAGTTTTGTTATGACAAGTTAAATACATCTAATAATCATGTATGGGTTCGAAAAACTAACATTTTAGGACCCAAGAATGTTTGGGTACCAAAGTCAACGTTTATTTTACATGATATAGGTATGCACCAAGGCTCTAGAACGTAAGGAGCAGTGGTACCTTGATAGTGGTTGCTCAAGTGATAAGACTTGGGATATCAACACCTTGCAACTGTATCAAGGTATCATGAAGGTGGCACCATCATCTTCAGAGATGATTCAAAGGTAAAATCATTGGTATATATAATATCAATATTGGTTTATCTCCTTTAATTGAGGATATTGTTTTGCTTGAAGGTCTCAAGTATAATCTTTTAAGTATTAGCCAACTTTGTGATGAAGGATTTAAAGTTGTTTTTAATAATTTTACTTGTGACATTTTAGACAAGAAAAATAAATACTTGTGTTCTTTCTAGTATTCATGAAAATAATATGATTGATATGTTAAATTTACAATGCAATGCCACTTGTTTAAATGTTTTTAGAGAAGATTCTTGGTTATGAGATTGGAGACTAGGCCATGTTTCGTTTGATCATCTATCCCAAATTAATTCTAAAAATTCGATCAAGGATATTCCTTACTTGAATTTTAAAAAGGACCACATTTGTGATGTGTGCCAACTTGAAAAACAATATAAGTCTTTTTTCAAAACAATCAAGAATATCATGACATCTAGACCTTTAGAGTTAATCTATATGGATTTGTTTGGTCCAATTAAAACCAAAATTCTTAGTTGTAATCATTTTGTTTTTGTTTTAATTGATGACTTTTCAAGGTTTACATGAGTTTTCTTTTTAGAGCATAAAGATAAAGCTTTTTTCATATATTTTTAGAAAAAGAGTTCAGAAAGAAATTTTTTTTCAATTTTAAGCATAAGAATAATAGAGGTGATGAGTTTATCAACCATTATTTTATCACTTATTACTAGAAAAATGGAATAAAAAAATGAATTGTCATGTCCTAAAATTCCACAACAAAATAGAATTATTGAAAGATAGAATCACACTCTTCAAAAAATGACTAGGACAATGATTAATGAATACGGACTCCCTTAATATCTATGGGCTGAAGCCATAAACACTTCATGTTACATTGGAAATCAAATTTATTTTTATAACAATTTCAATAAAACTTTTTTTGAAATTTACTATTTGAGAAAACCAAATGTTTCTTACTTTAATGTTTTTTGGCTGCAAATATTTTATTTTGAGAAAAAAGAAAGTAATTTAGGCAAGTTTGATCCATAATATTTTGAGTTTATCTTTGTTGGATATCCTACACTAGTAAGGCTTATGTATTCATCAATAGGTCAACTTTGACTATTGAAAAGTCTATGTATGTTAAGTTTGAGGAATCTAACTCTTTTGTAAAAAATGTTATAGAGATTGATTCCCTAGGTGAAGATTTTGAAAAGATTTCAATGAAAGACTTACCAGCATAAGAAGAGGAAGACAAGTCAAAGGATGATATAAATCGTGAAGTACAAAAAATAAAGTGGAGCCAATTCAATCACTTCCAAAGGATAGAAGATATGCTACCAGTTATCCCAAGGACCTCATCATAGGTGTGTATTTAAAAGGGTAATTATTTACTCCAAACTCCATGATATATGTGATCATTTTGCATTCATATCAGATATTGAACCCAAGAACATCCTCGAGGTCGAGAGAGACTCATGCTGATTGGTTGCAATGCAAAAGAGCTCAATCAATTTTAGCGCAACTAAATTTGACATCTTATTCCTAGGCCCCATGATAGGTCAACTATTGACACTAAATGGATCTTTAGAAATAAGTTAAATGAGTCAAGAATATTAAGCTAGGTTAGTGGCCTAAGGTTACACCCAAATCGAAAAACATCAATTTTGAAGAAACCTTTGCACTCGTAGCACGGCTCGAAGCCATACAAATGACACTTGTTTTTGCTTCTTTCAAAGATTAGTAAGCTTTTTCAAATGAATGTTAAAAGTGCATTTGAATGGTTTTATTGATGAGGAGGTGTATGTTGAATAACCCCTAGGTTTGTTGATTTTACACATCCGAATTTTAGTTTTAAATTTGAAAAGGCTTTCTATAGTTTAAAACAAGCTCCAAGAGCTTGATGTGAACGGCTTGATTATTTCAGTAAAGGCAAAATTGGTACTATCTTATTTATAAAGTATGTAGATAATGATATCTTAATAGTGCAAATATTTGTTGATAATATCATTTTTGGATCCACTAATGAAAAGCTTTGTAAGGAATTTGAAACATGCATAAAGAAGGAGTTTGAAATGAGTATTATGGGAGAGTTCAACTACTTCATTGGACTCTAAATCAGGTAAATGAGTGGTGGAATTTTCATCAATCAAGCTAAATATACAAAAGAGCTTATCAAGAAATTTGGGCTTGAAGATGCGAAGATTAGGAAGACTCCCATCGCTACTATAACTAAGCTTGACAAGGATGAATAAGATAAAAATATTGATATTAAACTCTATCATAGCATGATTGATAGCTTGCTTTCCTTGGCGACTAGTAGGTTAGACATTATGTTTAATGTGTATTTGTGTGTTAGATTTCAATTTTGTCCTAAAGAGTCTCACTTAATTGCAGTAAAACGCTTTATTATATATCTTAAGGGCATTATTAGAATGGGATTGTGGTATCTGAAGACCGGATAATTCTTAATGATAAGTTATTTGGATGCTGACTATACCAGTTGTAGAGTGGAGAGGAAGAGTACTAGTGAAACTTGTCAATTTCTAGGAAATTATTTTGTTTCATGGTCTTCCAAGAAACAAAATTTTGTAGCCCTTTCAACCATTGAGGCAGAGTATGTTACGTTGGGGCTTGTTATGCACAAATTTTTTGGATGAAACATACTCTCCTTGATTATGATTTACATTATGATCATATTAAAATATTTTTTTTATAATACTAGTACCATTCATATGACGAAGAATGCAAATCAATATAATAAAATCAAGCATATAGAGATTCGATAGCACTTTTTAGAGATCATTATGAGAAAGACGATATTGAATCTACTGATTTTCAATTAGCGGATATTTTCACTAAATCACTTGATTATAATAGATTTTCTTTCATTTATAGTGAGTTAAATGTTTGCATTATGGATACACGATTTTTTAACCTAAAATTTTTTATTAATATCTAGAGTTTCATATAGTGTACATTTTCTTTCCAATTGGTATCTTGGTCCTTTTAAATTGGTATCCATGCTTTTTTTAATTAGTAAACTTTCAATTGGTTTCAAATAGTGTACATTCTTTTATTTGGTATCTTTCTATTGTTTTCTTACCACTTGGTACACATGTTTCTATTTTGATGCATTGGTATCTTGTTTTAACTCTGCCAGTGCAGTGTTCACTGCCTGTCCCAAGCTAGGATAAAGGAGGGTTGTGGTAGCCCTATGATAGCCAACGTAAAATATTGTCACATACAATGAATATGAACCAAGAACTAAATTTCGTTGGGGCATTCCCTATTGAGCGACGCGCTACATCAGAGCCTGGGTGTAGTAAAAAGGGGGCAAGGGTTACTAGGTTATCGTTCTGAAGCGACGCGCCACATCGGTGCCAGGATATGATGTCAAATGAGTAAGGGTTCCCACACTTTTATGAGTGGGTGAGGGTAAAAAAGTTAGCTCATGAATATAGGATTAGGTTAGCATCGTGGAATATAGGTTCTCTTACAGGTAGATTAACAGAGTTAGTTGATGCTATGATTAGAAGGAATGTTAGTATTTTATATGAGCAGGAGACTAAGTGGGTAGGTGAAAAATCTAGAATTATAGAGCTTTAGGGTTATAAACTTTGGTATACTAGTAGAGAAAGAAATCATAATGGGGTGGGTGTGATCATAGATAAACAATTGCTTGAGGATTTAGTGGAGGTTAAGAGGAAGGGTGATAAGATTTTACTAGTTAAACTTATTTTAGGTAGGGATATTTTTAAGATTATTAGTGTCTATGCAACATAAGTAGGACTTGATGAGTCTAGTAAGCGTCAATTTTGAGAGAAATTAGATGAGATAGTGCAAGGGATACTCATTAGAGAAAAATTTTCATAGGTGGTGACCTCAATGGGCTTGTAGGAACTAGTCGTTATGGGTTTGATAGTGTACATGGAGGATTTGATTTTGGGAAAAGAAATGAACTAGGTAACTTGATTCTAGATTTAGTATGATTTGATCTTAGCAAATACTTGATTTAGAAAGAGAGAGTCTCACTTGATCACTTTTAAAAGTAAATCAAGTGCTAGTCAAATAGATTTTTTTTAACTAGGAGAGTAGATAGAGGTAGCTGCATTGATTGTAAGGTAGTACTGGGTGAGAGTGTGGTAACCCAACATAAACTTTTAGCTTTAGATGTTCGAATTAGAAGGAGATTTAAAAAATTTAAAAGTAAGTTAGATCCTAAGATTAAGTGGTGGCGGTTAAAAGAAGGTAACCAAGGAGTTTTTGTAAATCGAGGGGTACATAAAGCAGATTGGGAAGCCCAAGATGATCCCAATACAACATGAAATAAAATTGCTAGTTGCATTAAAAGAGTAGCTAAACAAGTACTTGTTGAGTCATGGGTGGTCCTCCACCATGTAAGGACACATCATGGTGGAATAAAAAGGTAAAAACTGTCATTAAGATCAAATGAGACTCTTACAGAGATTTAAAAAAATTGTGATGGAGTGAGTTTTGAGAGGTATAGCTAGTCAAGAAGGAGTCTGAGAAAGCTATTCAAAATGCAAAAGCTAAAGTGTATAAAGAAGTGTATGAGAAGTTGAACATCAAAGAGGTTGAAAAGGATATATATAGAATTGTTCGAATAAGGGAGAGAAAGACTAGAGACTTATGTACTGTGAGGTATGTCAAAATAAGAATCAGAAGGTTTTAGCTCGAAATAAAGAAATCAAAGAAAGATGGAGAGAGTATTTTGATAGATTGTTCAATGGTAGTTCTACTCAAATTTGGATGACCTTACCATTTAGTAACAGGATATGAACCATAATTATATGCGCAGAATTAATGAGTCTGAAGTTAAAGAGGCCTTGAAGAGGACGAAGCCAAGGAAAGCTGTTAGCCTGGATGGAATTCTTATTGAGGTATGGAGATGCTTAGGAGAGATGGGCGTGAGATGGCTGGGAAACCTCTTTAATAAGATCTGGCTAATTAAAAAGATGCCAAATGAGTAGAAGAAAAGTACCCCAGTACCTCTCTTTAAGAACAAGGGTGATATCTAGAATTATTCAAAGTACCATGGAATAAAACTCATATGTCACACCATAAAGCTTTGGGAAAGGGTAATTGAATGCAAGTTAAGGCAGAATATTAAAATATCAGAGAACTAGTTTGGGTTCATGCCAGGGCGATTGACGATAGAGGCTATTCATTTGCTTCGTCAACTTATAGAGCGATTTTGAGAGAGAAGGAAAAATTTGAATATGATCTTTATTTATTTAGAAAAAGCTTATGATAAGGTGCTAAGAGAGGTATTATAGTGGATATTGATGAAAAAAGAGAGTTCCCATCAAATATATTGACATAATCAAGGACATGTACGATGGAGCAGTGGCAAATGTCAAAACTTGTCGAGGCATAACAAGTAATTTTTGTATCACAATTGGATCGCATCAGGGATCTGCATTGAGTCCATTCTTATTTGCCATAGTGATGGATGATCTTACTAGAGTTATTTAGGATAAGATACCGTGGTGTATGCTATTTGCTAATGATATTGTCCTAATTAATGAGACAAGAGTTGAGATAAATGCCAAATTAGAGTTATGGAGGCAAACTTTAGAATCTCAAGGTTTTAGATTAAGTAGGGCCAAAACAGAGTATATAGAGTGCAAATTCAATAAACAGGGAATCTGAGATTATAGTATTGTGAGACTAGACGAAAAAGAAATAACGATGAGCAGTCAACTTAAGTACTTAGATTCTATTATCCAAAAAGATGGGGAGATTAATAGTGATATTAACCAAAAGATCCAAGTCGGCTGGTTGAAATGGAGGAGTGCAACATGAGTTTTTTGTGACTATAATATTCCGTTATGGCTAAAGGGAAAGTTTTATCGGACTACTATTAGGCTAGTTTTGTTATATGGCACAAAATGTTGGGCTATAAAGAGATATCATGCCAAGAAGGTGAGTGTAGGAGATTCACATGCTTCATTGGATGTGTGATAAAACGAGGAGAAATAAGGTGAAAATAAGGATATTTGTACTAAGATAGGCGTAGCCCCTATAGAAGAGAAGATAAGAGAAAATCGCCTATGATAGTTTGATCATGTGCGACGTAGACTTACAGATGCGCCAATCCAGCGAGTAGAGAGTATCAAATTAGGGCAAGTTAAAAGAGTGCAGGAGAGACTGAAGAAAACATGGATGGAGGTGATACGACAAGATATAGAGACTAAAGGTCTTAATGAGGACATATTGCTCAATAGGAATGAGTGGAGAAAGTTGATTCATGTGCCTGATCCGGCATAATTCTCTTTTGGTTCATGTAGCCTACCCCAAATACTTGGGACAAATGGCTTAGTTGTTGTTGTTTGGTATCTTGTTTTTATGTCCTTTTTAATGTATGACAAAAAAGGGGAGAAGAATATTGAGTTATTTTGTTGGTTTTACTTTCATTTTGTGATAGGTTTTGATTTTATTTGGTTTTGTGAAATATTGTTACTTATTTTCTTTCCTAAGGGGGAGAAGTATTTAGTTATTATGTCCATTTGCCCATGTTTTTATGCAATACTTGGCTAAATCCTTTCATTTATTGCATAATGTATTTGGTGGAAGGAGGCATTGATGGAAGGCTATTTATGCATATTGTTCTAAATTGATACATTTCTATATATGCATGCATACGACTTGAATATATTGTCAAAATCCTGTAGTCATATTAAACTATTGAACTTGACCTCAGATAAGTATAATTTGATAGGGAGCTTCTTCAAATCTTTTCACATTGTTTTTTTTATAAATAACTCATGTGTTTTATCATTACAAAAAAGAGAGAGATTGTTGGCCCAAAATTACAATTATGGTCTCTTGTTTTGATGATTACAAAACTCACAAAGTTGTGAGGTACAAATCAAGTTCAAATATTTAAGTTTTTCAGGTTCAAAGAATATTTAGTTTCATTCTTCCTCAAAAGGAAGGTGTTTAAATCTCAAGTTCACTCAAGGACGAGATTCAAGCTCGGATGTTCAAGATTGGTTGGAGAAGATCACTTGCAGATTACTTGAACATACATAAGAAAATTAAAAGTTTAAGTGTAGAATATAGAATTGATAATCAAGAAGACACACACATTATACAAGTTTTCATATCTACTTTTTCAGTTTTAGTATTTCACAAAATTGATTTTAATACACGCTCTGTATCTTCCAAATTTTTATATTCAGTTTCAAATATGTATCTCATAGCCTACGTGTTGCCAAACTATATTTTATACATATACAAAATATTCAAAATAAGTTTTATTTCAAAATGTATCTTAAATTGGTTTTTGGGATAGGTCGGTTAACCGGGCGGTTGACCATTCCTTTGGCATTAGAAATACACAGCTGCTAGTCCACCGGACAGTTGACCATTTGTGCACAAACTGCTTGTGCATGTTTGTCGACCGACTAACTAGTCGACCGCCAAACCTAGGCAGTATAAAAGTTTGACTTTCATCGACTAGGAAGTCAACCGGCAAACAAGTTACTGTTGCAGGTTCGGTCAATTGACCAGTCGATCGACTAAAAAATATTTTTGATCCTAACTTACTGTTGAGGGGATCAGTTGACCGGATGGTCGACCAACGTCCAATGACTATTTTTGAATTTGGTCGAGTGGTTGACTGGTTAGTCGACCGATCGTCTGTCACTACTACAGTAACAGCTAGTTTTTAAATCTGCTGAATTTTTAAACTTTTCTCCAACAAGTATTTCTGGTTTTCTTAGGGTCTAATCACTCTCTTAAGACTTCATTCCTCTAATGACTTTTACATATTGCCTATATGTATTGGTCATTTTTAGAGGATTAACGACAAGTTTTGTCAAGATTAAATTCAAAAATTTAAGTTTATTCGAAAGAGAAAAATTTCTACCTTTCAAGTTTTAAAAGCTCTCATTTCAAAATCAATTTTGTAAGTTTTCAGCTCTTAAATTCATTCACTTCAACAGAATTTTTTCTCTCACAAAATTTTTGAGCTTCACTTCATACTCTATAATCTAGGAAGTTGTAAAAGGAGAGGGTTTGTGATCTTTGTTGTTACCAATAACTTGTAAAGTTCATTGCCTTTGTGCTACCTTTTGTGTAGAGATTGAAGGTTAGAGTTGTGTATTCCTGATCTTATATAGACCTTCTAGTTTCTTTGTGAAAGTTTCTTTGTGGATAGTGAAAATCCTTCACGCGGTGAAGGCAGGGACGTAGAGATTTGTGCTCAAATCTCGAAACAAATTTCTTGTGTTTGCGATTGCTTTCTCTCTTGCTCTCACTCTAGTTCTATTGCTTGCACATGTGTTCTTACTTTCATTGCACTTGCTATTCATCTCTTGTATCATTCATACTTATTAATTTTCCTCTTTCAATCAAGAAGGCAATTGAGCATCTTAACTCTTAATCTAGAGGAATATAGAGGAGAAGTTTTAGAGCCCTTCATTGAGAATTCAGCTTCACTTTTTAATTTGAGTTGACCATTTATACTATTTATTTTAATTGTTGCAAGAATTTGATTAGCATTACTCCTATTCACCCCCTCTAGGTGTACTTTCATCAGGGGTGATGGTGAGGTTGGTGGATGGTGGTGATAAGAGGAGGAGCTGATGCTGCGGATTATGGGCAGAAGTGATGGTGGAGAAGATGGAGTGGTGGAGAAGGTCGACAACGTAGGTTGGGACGATGGTAGGAGGCTGAAGATTGATTGGGGTAAAACCAGCACTTTAAAATGTGTGTTTTATGAAATCAATGAAATCATGTGTGTGCTAATGTTCCCTCGATACTTCTGTTATAGCATTAGCTCAACGGGTCGAATCCACAGGGATGGGAGGCGATATGAGCATTAACAGTCCGTTCACGTGTTATGTTAACAAGTCTCTTTGTTAAAGAATTAGAAAAAGAAAAAAAAGAAAAGAAATCTGGAGAGAAGGCGATAAAACAGCGATGTGAAAACAAAAGAGAAGTGGTTTGAAAAACAAAATAGAAAAGAAGATGAAGCTTGTGGTAAAGAAAATGAAAACAAAAGTGAATAAAGAAGATGGTGAAAACAACGATGAAAAGATAAAAGAAGAGTTTTGAAATTGATTTTTAAAACAAAGAAAAAAAAAGAAAGGAGAATACTATGAAAGAAATCTCATGGCTACTAAGTACTAATTACTCCACTAACATGTTAACCTCTTAGTGATAGTTGCCTCATATGGATCCTTGGCCATCACTAGTCCTTGGCTCCAAGAGACGATACAAAGCATGTCAAATAAGATGGTTCTTCACAATCAAACTTGTATCAAGAGAAAGTTCATACAAATATTAGATCATCAAAACTATTAGGAGCAAGCATAAAATAAGAGAGAGTTAACTTTGTTAGCAAGTTAGCAAGTTAGATATTAGAGCCCATCATCATGAGCCATCAATGGCTCTTGCAAGAGCAAGACCTTATAGAAGCTATTAGATTCATGTGGATTATCAAGTAAGTGGTTGGATGGTTAGTGGTTGTAGTTAGATTGCCAAAAAAAATTAGCTAAGCATCATGTAGAAGATGGAGAAGATTACAATAGAAAGAAAGGAGACACCTTTACATAGATTATCACCATCTATTACCTCAATCTCTCTCTTTCTCTCTCTAAATAACTCAGCCCTACTACAAGATCTATAAAAGAAAAGAAAATACAAAATAAAAGAGAAAGAAAATCCTAATCTACAATAAAAAGAGAGAAAACCTAGCCTATTCTCAATCTGCCCGCGTTGCGGCCAAACCCTGCAATATTTATAGGCGAAAGGAGGTTCCAGAAGGCGAGATGAGGCCACGCGTCAAAAATTAACGTGTGGACCCACCATAGGGCCATGGAAATGCGTCACAGCCATGTTTTCGGGGCAATACCAAGGGACCTAGGTCCCTGATTTTGGTGCGTGGATTCGTTTCGCTTCAAGGACCTTCCAGATGTGCTCAGATTTGGCTATTTTCATCTGGATATTCGTCTTACGTGTGCAAGGGTCTAGGTTCAATGTATCTTTTAGAAGATCCCTTATTTGGCCTCTAAGAAATGCAGATTTAATTACCCCAAAATGGGTTTAATTAAGCTCTTATTACCCTTTTGCCCCTAAACTCTTGATTTATCTACAAAAGAGACCAAAACACAATTTAATAATACAGAATTATAGCCTAATATTGTTTATAAATCGGTAGGAAAAGCAATATAATAATACAGAATTATAACCTAATCACGCCCCCACACTTATCTTTTGCTCGTCCCGAGCAAAACAAGAAAAAAAACTATACTACAAATGTTTTACACTACTTTCGCAGGTGACGCGATTGCACTGAGCGTGTGCAACAAGTCGTTAAACCTCTAGGTTACCCTTAGAGGAGGAGTGTTGTCTCCTATGGGTTTTCAGTGGATTGCACCCACAAAATTCATAAAGAAAGAAAATAAATGTTAGTATTTTGAAAACACATTTTGAAAGAGAGACGAGTTTATGAAATATTTTTGCAAAAATATAAGCGATCTAAGGTCATAAGTCAACCAAAAATTATTCTTTCTTAAACTTAGTCTATATGCAAAATCTTGTCTTCAATTAAGGTAAGAATTCAAAATTGAATTGAATATTTTATTCTTCATAAAACTTAGATGATATACACTTTGTGATAGTGAAGATTTCTAGGATTTCAACTCCAACCATCAAGCCATTTATGTATATACATATACTTTTTTCCTTTTTTTTCTTTTTTCTTCCTTTAGTTTTTTTAAGCTTTCTAGTTTATCCGGATAGTGAGCCTTTAACCGATGACTCCCAGACCAGATGGTCTTAGGGCACTAGATGAGAAAGCATCCCTCGAGTTTAAGGACTCAAGTAAATAAGACCACAAAACTAAGAGGGATTATTAATCTATTATGATCACCGTTAGGCGTGAATAATTATGCTTCTTGAGGCATAATTATTCAGCTTAATAAATGGTTTTTTTATACATTTATACCATGTACTTTTTTATTTATTTTTTATGGCATTTTAGGTCTTGTTTCCATCCCAAAAATGTGTAAGTTTGAAGTGCATACTATCTAAGACAAAAAATTCAAGATAAAATTATCTCTCCAATTTATTTTTCTTAGCTTATAATCTTAAAGAAGATCCATTATTTCGACTAGATTTAAGATGTCATAATTAGAGCTTCCTAAATTCTAAGATCATCTTAGTTTTCCTAAAAATAGATCAAAACTTCATCTCTTATTTCAAAAAGTTTTAAAGAAAGGAAAAAATCCTATACAAAAGGGAAGATTTCTAAAAGTATCCTAAAAGAAGTAAAAAGAAAGAAAATCTAAAAACTCTCTGTTAGTAAACCCTCCCCTATACGTATCTCATGCATTGTCCTCAATGCATCGTGAATGTAAGGATGCATGAAACAAATAGAGATGGAAGAAAAAATCACCTCAAGGTGGTGGTCTGATTGGTCCGCGAAATGCGGCACAATCCAATTTATGTGCAGTTCAGAGGAACCCACCGGAAACCTCTATAATACAACCCACTAGAATGATGTATATATGAATGATTTTTATTAAGAATTTTACACCATCTAATTTTCAAATTTTCAAAATAATTTCGGAGTCAATTTTATCAACATCCTTGTCCCAAAATGGAGTGTGAAATGATGAAATGATTGATTTGGACTTAGAAAGCACAGGAACTAATATTGACTCAGGGAAGAGACTGAAATCAAGTTAAGGTTCTGGAGTCAAAATTGGTTTAGGAAGTGGGTCCAAATTAAGAAGTTGAAATCCTATTCCACATTCATTTTCCCACAATGGAATGTTACTTTCTAAGATTGGTGAATCAAGTTCAAGAATGATAGGTATGGGAATCAAAACTGACTCTAAAATGTTACTCAATTTTGGTAGCAAAAACAAGAGTCAATATTGATTCAGGAATTTGAACTGGATCACAAATTGAGAATCTAGGTCACATTCCTCATTAAGTTTAATTTCATAAAAATGAGAACTTGCCAATTTGTCAATGAAACTTCAAAAGTATGAAATTGGTCAAGTTCAATTTACTGATCATAAAAGATTGGTGATTCAATTTCACAATGCATTGGTACAAAATCCAATACTGACTCGGGAAAAGGTCTGAAATTAGGTAAAAATACCTTAGTCATTTTGAATCAGAAAGTGAAATTGAATTACCAAGTTGAGGTTCAAGATCATATTCATGCTCAAGTTCAATTTTAGGAAAATGATAACTTGCCAAAATATCAACATGGTTCTCAAAATTTTAATGTTGGTCAAGTTCAAATGGGTGTGCTGAAAGAGAATCTTGGTTTCTAAAACAACATGATTCCTTCTAGATTGATATACTTAGAGATATCTGGATTGGTCAAAGGTTGATAAGAGTGAGTTTCTTCATTCCTATGAGTGTTGACCAATTGACTCAGTTGTGCTTCTAACCTATCAATAGACTGGGTAAAAAAAATTTTGAAATTGTTATGAGGTCTCATGCAAGATTTCTATACTCTTTTCTAGCTCAGATTTTTCTTCAAATGGTTGTTCTAGAAAGGGAGTGTAGGAATCTTGGTTTTGAAAAAATTGTGAAGATTGTGAATTCAATAAGTTTTGAGATTGTCGCTCGGACTCACGCAAGCATTCCATACTCGTTTCTAGGGCAGATGGTTGTTCATTTTGAATAGGTGAAAATGAGTATGATCTTGAAAATATTGTGGAATTGGGGAGGCCAACATGTTCTGAAATTATCGCTCAGCCTCTTACAGGTTGGCTTCTATACTCTTTTCTAATTCAATTTTTTTTCAATGGTGGTTCTAGAAAAGGAGTATAGGAAGCAAAACGGGAAATGAATATTGTGGCAATTGTGAAAATTGTGAAAATTATGGACAAGGTTTTGAAAATTTTACTTGGGGAGTTGAATCCCCATTGACTCTGTGAAGAGTTGAAATTATTTTTGAAAGGTTGTTCATCAGATAAGCGGTATGGGTTATATTGAGTCGAATACATGCAATCCAGATTATTTGGTTAGT
Source organism: Agave tequilana (assembly GCA_038442645.1). Taxonomy (NCBI): domain Eukaryota; kingdom Viridiplantae; phylum Streptophyta; class Magnoliopsida; order Asparagales; family Asparagaceae; genus Agave; species Agave tequilana. Next base: position 46,555 of record JAVJIF010010281.1, read on the forward strand.
TCATGTTTTTCAAAGCTGGGTTGGAGCTATTTGATAATGAGGTTGATATGAAGTATGGATTCAAATTAGGATTTGATTGAAGCTTTACCTGCACACAAAATACGGAATTACAGAACTTAAAAATAAAGATGTGCAAGTACTCAATTCTACCGCGATAGCAAGTGGCTATGCGGGTCGTGATCCACAAGGAGGGTTTGCGATGGAAGCATTACAGTTCTTTATTGAAATCTTTTAAGAAAATAAAACGAAGGTTCTTCTCTGTTTTTAGTTATGAAAATGAAAAAGAAAGTTATCTTAAAGTTAAAAGAAAATGGAAGATGAAGAAGGTGGAAAATCAGAAAACGATGAAAAGCGACTAAGTACAATGAAGTGGAGATGATAGAGTTGGAAGATGTAGTGATTTAATTTACAGAAATGAAAAAGAAAAGAAAACAAATATTTACCTTCTTTTCACCAAAAGCTTACCTTGAGTTCTTAGCTTCAATGTTACCTTGAATTGGAGGCAGTTAGCGCATAGCCCATAAGAGTTGAGTGTTGGTCTCTTCCACATTACATCATCAAGATACGCAAGCATGAAATGATACAGAGAGACTCACAATTCCATCGTCATGAGCTATCGGTGGCACTCGCAAGGGCAAGCTCTTTCGATGCTTTTAGACTCACTTGGAAGACAGTTGTACAAAAAGAAAGGTAAATAGAAAAGAAGAAGAGAACTAAAAAACACATACAAGGAAATAGCATTGATTTGATTTCAAAACAATCGAAGAAAAGAAATAAAACCTTACACCAATTGTCACTTTTAGCTCAAGCTTCAGTCTTGTTCTTCGATGAAAGTTGATCTCCTCAGAATTACATAAATGAAAACTAAATTACATGAAAAAGAAAAGCAAAAACCTAAACTAAGAAATGAAAAACTAGGCTAAATCCTAATCTGTCTTCCCCCTTGCTCAGCTAAAACCAGTATTTATAGGGAAAAAACCTAAAGGAGAATATCCCAGGAAGATTGGGGGAATCTCCTGGTCTGATGTATTTCCCGTATCTTCTTTTGATTTTCTTATTTTTTTCTTCAAAAGTTGACAAAACAGCCTTTGATTGTGCTTGATTCAGGGAGGATTCTTCTCAACCTTCCTTATATACCAAGATTTTGCCCACAGGGAGGATTCTTCTCAACCTTCCTTATATGCCAAGATTTTTCCTTGATTTCTTCATCTTGATTCAGGGAGGATTCTTCTAAACCTTCCTTATATGCCAAGATTTTGCCCTGATTTCTTCATTTCAAATTTATTCTGAATTAATCAGAATTTGGTGGGCTTTTGGGCTTGTTTCTCTTCATCTCCTTAAGGAATGGGCCTGCAAATAAATTAACATTTAATTAGGACAAAGCAGATTTTATTCTATAATAAGTATGGAAATATGATAATAATGTGTGCAACATTAGTGACCAATCAGGATTGAAAAAATTGTTGTTGTTGAATCCATTTCACAAACAATCACAAATAAAAAATAAAAACAAAAAACAAACAAGCAGATAAAAGAAAGAAAAAATTAAAACCAAGCCTATATTAAGGTTGATCTAGACCTAGACGACTCCTAACTAGGCGATTATGATTGAGATTTTCCCTGCACACAAAAAATATAGAATTTCATAATTTAAAACAATAGTGCAGGGCGCTCAATTCTAATTCGTTGTAGCAATGGCTATGCGGGTCGTGATCCTCAGGGAGGGACTAGCGATGGAAGCTTGTTTAGCAAGTTATCTCTTTTTTTATTTTGCTATTTACAATGGTATTTACAATGAGAAGTGTGCATTTACAATGAGTTGGGAAAGAATTTGGAAAGATGTGGAGTTGGTGATCTAAACTAAAATTACAAAGAAAAAGAAGAAAAACTAAAAACACATACCTACCTCTTCTGCCCTATTTATCTTTGATCTGTTGTAACGACTTACCTTGTCTTTGAAGGCATTCAAGCATGGCGTATAGGATCTTCCCCCTTCTCGATCTACACTACGAAAAGAAAAAACAAACTACACTAGCAAGAGAAGGCTTGTTCATCACCATAGGCCATCAAGGGCACTTCTTCGGCTAAGCAGTCTCGAAGCGATCAGATCTCATGGTTTGCAAGACATCAGAGAGAAACAATAAAATAAACAAGAACAGAAAAACAATGAAATAAAATAAGAATAACAAAAACAAACCTTGAGTAGATTTTATTAACAATGAAAGAAAAGTTGACTTACACCGATGGCACCTCAGTACAAACATGAACTCCTTCCTCCATGAAAGCATCCTCCACTCTCAGTTACATAAAAAAATAAAAGTTACAAAAAATAAAAACCTAAACTACAACTAGCCTAAAAACCCTAGGTTTTGCTCTGTACTGCGCTGTGTGCCTTTCTCTGTTGCTCTGCAGGGGTATTTATAGTAGATATAGGAAGTAGAGTCCCAGTACAACTCCTCAACAAAAACGCATCGCCAACCGCCTCTGGATTGCCGAGGAAATGGGAAATTTGCCGCGGAAACGCGGCACTTTTGTAGCCAAATCCACGCGCTTTCTCGCGTGGCATCCTCTGGTCCGTCCATCTGGGTTTATCCTTCTGGAAATTGTATCCTGACTCTTTATTTTGAGATTTCGAGATAACTTGGGAAGCAAGTTACCCTAAATCCAAATCTTTATCAATGAATTTGTGATCTTGAATTCTCCTTCTTTGGCTTTTATCCTCATCCTGCAAGTATTTTGGGTTGAATAGAAGTCTATCCTTCCCTCTTCTTAGTATTTGCAACTATTGCCCTTAGTAATTGCAATTTTTGCACTTGGGCTTGGACATGGGCTTTTGGGCTTTTTTAAGGCTTTATTCTTTATTTTTATTACTCAAGGCCTGCACACAATAAATAATAAATATTAGTAATAGTGCATGATTATATGAATAAATATAAAAATGTGATAGTAAATGTGATGATAAATATACACTTTTTACTACCTATCACACCCCCACACTTATCTTTTTGCTCGTCCTCGAGTAAAAATCAAAAAGAAAAAGAAAAAAATAAACTAGCTAACTCACTTTCGTAGGAATCATGATTGCACTTAGCACGTGCAACAAGCCGTTAAACCCCTAGGTTACCCTAAAAGGACGAGTGTTGTCTCGTGAGGGTTTTCAGCGGATTACACCCACAAAATTCATAAAAAAGGAAAATATTTGAAATACGTTTGAAGAGACTAAGTAATCTATAAGTTTTAAGATTATCATTTTTATTCATTCTTAAACTTAGTCTTAATAAAGTGAATTGTTATTCATTTTAGGTAAGGATCAAAATTGAATGTTTGTATAGTCTTTTTCGTTACCAAAAGTCATACGCATCCTTGTGAATCTAAGAATTCCTTAACTTGGACTCTCATGCCTCTTTATTATTATGATATTAATATTTTTTTTTATAACTCATCTAATATTCTTTCGTGTAAGTATCAAGGCTTCTTGAGGCCCTCATACTAACTAATTGACTATTAGATGTGTTAATACATATATAATATTTCTTAATTTTTTAGGCTTTCTAATCCACCCATGTAGCGAACTTAAAGTCGGTGACTCCCAAACTGGTTGGTTTAGGGCACCGGGTGAGAAAAACCCCTCGGACTCAAATTCGAGTGAAACTAGGCCCCAAAACTAAGGACGCTTATTTATAAACTCACCTTTAGGCGTGAGTACTTATGCTTCTTGACGCACATGTATCCAGCTTATTAGTGATTTTTTTTTATATTTAATTTTTTTTTATATGAGACACAAGGGTCTTATCTTAGAATCCTAGATATGCATTAGGTATGCACATTTCATTAAGGTAAAAATCAAGACTAATTACTTATTCAATTTCTCCTCCTATACCTAAAAATTAAACAATTTATTTATTTTGACCAAGTTTTTAAAATTCTAATCATGATTTTCCTAATTCTTAAGATTAACTTAGATTTCTTTCAAAAGATAAGTCAAAATATTGTCTTTTTATAAGTTTTTTTTTTAATTAGCAAATTTTTGTTAGTTTCTACCTATGTTAGTATGTTAGTAAAGCCTCCCCCCACACTTATCTCATGCATTGTCCTCAATGTATGAATGTATGCATGTATGCATGAAAAAGAAGAAGGGAAGGTAGAAGTTACCTCAAGGTGGTGGTTCCGGTGGTGGTCTAATTGGGCCAAGCGTTGCTACCCAATCAAGATAATGTGGTATTCGGAGGAACCCACCAAAAATTTCTCTTGTATAACCCACTAAAATGTATGTATGATCATTTTTTAACAATTCCACCCCATCAAAATTTCAAATTTCATAATTATTTTAGAGTCAATTGTGTCAACTGCCTTGTCCCAAAATGGAGTGTGAAAAGATGGAATGATTGACTTGGACGTCATAGGTACGGGAACGAATACCGACTCAAGAAAGAAACTTAAATCAAGTAATGGTTCAGGAGTCGGGCTAGGTTCAAGAAGTGGGTCCAAATCAATAAGTTGAAACTCAAGTCCACAATCATCTTCCCACAATGGAATGTGACTCAATATTGGTGATTGAAGTTCAGGAATGATAGGTGTGGGAATCAAAACTGACTCTAAAAGATTACCTAAGTTGGGTAACAAAACAGGAGTCAATAATGATTCGAGAATTTGAACTTGATCACAGATTTGAGATTCTAGGTCACATATCTCATTGAGTTCAATATCATAAAAATGAGAACTTGCCAACTTATCCATGGGACTTTCAAAATTATAAAATTGGTCAAGTTCAATATGATCATCAAAAATAGGTGATTCAATTTCATGATGAATTGGCACATGATCAATGTTGACTCGGGAAAAAGTAAAATCAGGTGAAGACACCGGAGTCATCATTGAATCAGGAAGTAGAATTGAATCACCAAGTGGAGATCATGATCATAATCATGCTCAAGTTCTATTTTAGGAAAGGAATAACTTGCCAAACTATCAAAAATTGGAGTTTCGGTAAGTTCAAATGATCATACTGAATTAGAATCTTGTTGTCTAAAACAACTGGCTCGTCGGCTCTAACAGAATGGTTAACCATATCAGAAATGGCCGAACGGTAAGAACGTAAAGATTGAACCATCATATCTATTTCATGATCACGAGCTAATCTAGCTTGAGTCATGGCTTCAAGCATCTTTTCATAGTCGATTGGTGCATCATTTTGTGAGGACTTGAAAAGAGGAAGTGTAATCGTGATGAAGTTGTGAGTCAGTCAGATTTTGTGATTGTTGCTTGGACTCACGCATCATCATGTCTAAGATTGATGGTTGTTGTTGCTTGGACTTATGCATACTCATCATTTCCAAGATAGATGGTTTTCTATTCTGAATGGGTGGATCTGAGTATGAATCTTGGAAATATTGTGGACAAGGTGGATACGGAGGACAAGTTGGTTGAAAATTGGACTCGGGGGAAGCGAAACCCCATGAACTCTGTGAAGAGTTGAAAAAGTGGTATGAAAATTATGGTCATAAGAAGGGGGCTTGGGTTATATTCATTCGGATAAGACCATTCCGGCACACTAGGTGGTCAAAGTTATGATATGCCGGGTTGGTAATATCCAAAAAAGAGGTTGGTGTGTAATATGGATTAAAATTGGAAAAAATGTTATTATATGCCATATCACACAAACACAAACAAAAAGAAAACAAACAAATATGCAAACAAAAAGAAGAAAAAAATTCTAACCTAAGTTAGGGTAGACCTATGACCTAGACGACTCCTAACTGGTTAGACTGTCCACGGGAGGTAGGGTGCAGACTTTGACCACAAGTTAATCAGCCAGGTCAGGGCAAGATTGGTGGGAGGTTTTCCGTCAAAGACGTTCCTTAATTAAATAACCACCAATCTTCAGGCTTTCGGCCCTCAATCCCCTTCCTAGACACTGATTTGGCAGGAGTCAAATTCTAACACCGTTCCCCCTTAGGATAATCTCTTAATTGAGTCCGAGATGTCCCTAGGGCCAACGTCTAGTCAATTTTTATTTAGGGTTAGGGTTGTGAGTGCAACAGAGATGATTTGTGGGCCAAGAAGGGTGAAGAAATTCCCACCTTATGTTATTTATGGGTTATGCCCTTAAAATTTTTTTTGTGTACGTGTAAAGAAGTAGACAAATATTCACTCAAAGCAGAAAATCAGCCAAGGGTGCTTCCTAGTCTATATGCAATGCGAACGTACCTTGTCTCCATCACTCTTCAACAAAAATTAAAAATAAAAAAAATTAGATAGACACGTGCCTAAAATATAAGAGTCTAATTTTTTTTATTTATCAACAAATAAGTTATTGTTAATTAGTTAGCAGTATGCAGGGTGATCACAGAAAATATTTAACAGAGCAGACAAATCAAATTTATAATTGCAGCAACCTGTAGAAAACTGAATCAGTAGTGAACTACCCAGGCCATGAAAACGCGGCTATTGCCGCGAAACGCGGCACTGTAGTAGGCCCTGTTGCTCTGCCTTCGAGGGCAGAGGCACAGAGTTGCTATATGTCCTTTGCTGCTATTATTATTCCTGTTCTCCAAACCTGCAAACAGAAAAAAATAAAAGAATAATAGTTTTTTTTTATATAGAGATACATACCGTCCCTTCCCGGCAACGGCGCCAAAATTTTGATTGAGATTTTCCCTGCACACAAAATATAGAATTTCAGAATTTAAAACAATAGTGCAGGGCGCTCAATTCTAATCCGCTGTAGCAATGGCTATGCGGGTCGTGATCCTCAGGGAGGGACTAGCGATGGAAGCTTTTTTAGCAAGTTATCTCTTTTTACTTATTTTGTTATTTACAATGGTATTTACAGAATGAAGTGTGGTATTTACAATGAGTTGGGAAAGAATTTGGAAAGATGTGGAGTTGGTGATCTAAACTAAAATTACAAAGAAAGAAAGAAAAACTAAAAACACATACCTACCTCTTCTGCCCTGACCTGTTTACCTTTGATCTGTTGCAACGACTTAACTTGTCTTTGAAGGCATTTAAGCATGGCATATAAGGATCTTCCCCCTTCTCGATCTACACTACGAAAAGAAAAAACAAACTACACTAGCAAGAGAAGGCTTGTGTTCATCACCTAGGCCATCAAGGGCATTTCTTCGGCTAAGCAGTCCCGAAGCAATCAGATCTCATGGTTTGCAAGACATCAGAGAGAAACAATAAAATAAACAAAAATAGAAAAACAATGAAATAAAACAAGAATAACAAAAACAAACCTTGAGTAGATTTTATTAACAATGGAAGAAAAGTTGACTTACACCGATGTCACCTCAGTACAAGCATGAACTCCTTCCTCCATGAAAGCATCCTCCACTCTCAGTTACATAAAAAAAAATAAAAGTTACAAAAATAAAAACCTAAACTACAACTAGCCTAAAAACCCTAGGTTTGCTCTGTACTACTTACTGCGCTGTGTGCCCTTTCTCTGTTGCTCTGCAGGGGTATTTATAGGAGATATAGGAAGTAGAGTCCCAGTACAACTCCTCAACAAAAACGCATCGCCAACCGCCTCTGGATTGCCGCGGAAACGGGAAATTTACCGCGGAAACGCGGCACTTTTGTAGCCAAATGCCACGCGCTTTCTCGCGTGGCATCCTCTGGTCCGTCCATCTGGGTTTATCCTTCTGGAAATTGTATCCTGACTCTTTATTTTGAGATTTCGGGATAACTTGGGAAGCAAGTTACCCTAAATCCAATCTTTTATCAACGAATTTGTGATCTTGAACTCTCCTTCTTTGGCTTTTATCTCATCCTGCAAGTATTTTGGGTTGAGTAGAAGTCTATCCTTCCCTCTTCTTTTAGTATTTGCAACTATTGCCCTTAGTAATTGCAATTTTTGCACTTGGGCTTGGACATGGGCTTTTGGGCTTCTTCTAAGGCTTTATTCCTTTATTTTTATTACTACTCAAGGCCTGCAACACAATAAATAAAAAATATTAGTAATAGTGCATGATTATATGAATAAATATGAAAATGTGATAGTAAATGTGATGATAAATATGCAGTTTTACTACCTATCAGATTACCCGGGAGAGACTATTGTATGAATCTAACACAAGCTAATCGGTCAGGTAGGGGCAAAATACTGAAAAACACCTAGAGGGGGGGTGAATAGGTGTAATTGCTAATCTAACAATCTTTTTTAAAACTAAGATAGATGAATGATGCAACGATCTCTCAAAACAAGACTAAGAGCCGAATACCCTGTGAGGGTTCTGAACTCCTTCCTCCTGATTCCCCTTGAATGGGTTAGAGGTGCGCAATGCACCTTGTTGTATGAGAATTGATCGAACAAAGAATGAATAATATGCAATGATGAAATGCACACAATATATCACAAGTATCACAAATAAGTAATAAGGAGCAATAGAGAGTAAAGCGAAATAGAGAGCAAGAGCAAGAGGGCAATCGCAAACACAAGTATTTGTTTCGAGGTTCGAGCCACCGCGCTACTCCCCGCCTTCACCGCCGTGAAGGGTTTCCACTATCCACCGAGGACTTTACAAGGTCTACCGAAGACCGGAGCACGAGCTCCACCACTTACAAGAACCTCTACCGAAGAGGTGTCTCCACAAGATGAACAAAGAGTAACAAGTAGCCAAGTGATCTCTAAAAGAATCACAAACACTTTACAAACACTTCTCTCTTTACAACTTCCTTATAGATTGAGTAAGAAATTTTGGCTCTAAGAAGTGTGTGAGAAACACTCAGTTGTAGAATGATCTTTGCTAGAGAACCACACTGAAAACAACCTCAAGAAAGAATGGAAAATGGAGAGCTTAAAACTTTTCTTCTCTTTTAAAAACTTTGAACACTTAGGTATTTTTTCTTGGTCATTTGCAAGAGACTATTCTCCTCTATTTATAGGGAGAGGAAAGGGTTAAAAACAGTTTATTTTAAGCTTATTTGATCTGGAAAAGATCTCCAAAAACTCAGAAAAAGTCTGCCAAAAAACAGTCCTAAAAACAGATTTCAGAATAGCACCAAAGAGGAAAGAGCCGTTGGGGCTCTGCAGGCCTGGCGGTCGACCGGTCCGGTCGCCGTCCACCCTGCTGGCAGTAGCCGTTGGGCTCGGGTCGACCGCTCGGGTTGACCGTCCCTCAAAACAGAAACACAGTTTTCTGAAGGCGGTCGACCGGGCGGTCGACCCAGAAAACCCGAGAGCAAAGCTGCTTACAGTCGGTCGACCCGGCGGTCAGCCGACAGACATGCACAAGCGTGCACGTCCTGATACAAGTGCCCGGTCGACCGTCCCAGTCGGCCGGTCTTGCCTGAAACAGAAACACAGCAACAGACAGAACTTGAAATTTTTTGTAAAAATATTTTGAAGTAAGGATAGCTAAGTATCATGCTAGAAAGAGTATACATACATGATTTAAACAAGATATTCATTGTGTAAGAAGTTGGAATCATGTATAGTACTAAGGCATGAAACTTAGAAACAAAAGCTAAACATGAAACTTGTATAAAAATATGTGTGTGTGCATCCTAGAGCCAATTTTCTAAAACTCAAACTTTAACAAACTATTTCTTACATTGGTTCTAAAAGACTACAAGTTCTTCAAGTGGGCTTCTCCATATGATCTTGCAAGCTTGATACTTGAGCCCGAATTGAGGCGAACTTGAGTCAAAACACCTTCTTTTAGGGAAGAAAACTTCTAATTTTATTAGAACCCTGAAAACCACTAAAACAACAAATATTATTAGTAAATAACAATATGTTTTGTAATCATCAAACACACTAAATCGGATGATTGTAACCTTGGGCAACAATCTCCCCTTTTTGATGATGACAACATATAAGTTATTTAAAATGAATGAAGAGCTTTGGAAAGCTCCCCCTCAAATAATGCTATGTATAAAGAATGACTATGAGAAGCAAAATACATAAAACATTGAAAACACAATAGTTTTGTCAAAAACTTAAATACAACATAAACTTCTTTTTAATAACAACAAACTTATTCTTTTTCTCCCCCTTTTTGTCATACATCAAAAAGGGTTAAACAAAAACAAACAAAACAAAAGAATTTATCTTTAAGAATCCATAATGCAAACATTCAACTCACCACAAATAAAGAGAATCTAGCATAATCTAATGGTTTAGTAAAAATATCGGCAAGTTAAAAATCGGTAGAAACATAATCAATATCAATATCACCTTTCTCATAATGATCTCTAAGAAAGTGATATCTAATGTCAATGTGCTTAGTTTTACTATGTTGATTTGCATTCTTTGTCATATGATTGTACTAATATTATAACAAATATTTTAATATGATCAAAATGCAAATCATAGTCAAGGAGAGTATGTTTCATCCAAGAACTTGTGCACAACAAGCTCCGGCTGCAACATACTCCGCCTCGGCGGTTGAAAGGGCTACCGAATTTTGCTTTTTAGAAGACCAGATACAAGACAATTACCAAGGATTGACATGTTCCACTTGTGCTCTTCCTATCTACCCTACAACCCGCATAGTCGGCATCCGAAAAACTCTTTCATTTCAAATAGTCTGGTTTTCAGATACCACAACCCATTTCAATTGTGTCCCTTAAGGTATTTAATAATGCGTTTTACCGCTACTAAATGAGACTCCTTAGGACATGATTGAAAACGCGCACAAAGACATACACAAAACAAAATATCCGGCCTACTAGCCGTCAAATACAATAAACTACCAATCATGCTACGATAAAGCTTATGTCTACACTTTTACCTTGTTCATCCTTGTCAAGCTTTGTGGTTGTTGCCATGGGAGTTTTGCTCACTCTAGCTCCTTCAAGCCCGAACCTCTTGATAAGTTCTTTTGTGTACTTGGCTTGATTGATGAGATCCCATCCTTTCTTTGCTTGATTTGGAGACCAAGGAAATAGTTGAGCTCACCCATCATAGACATTTTGAATTCATCCTTCATGCATGATTCAAAAACTTGGCAAGGGGATTCATTAGTAGAACCAAAATAATGTCATCAACATAAATTTGCACAATAAGAATATCTTTTTCTACATGTTTTGTAAACAAGTTGTGTCAATTTTACCTTTCTTAAAACCATTTGAAATTAAAAATGAAGAAAGTCTCTCATACCAAGCCCTAGGGGCTTGTTTTAAACCATAAAGAGCTTTATCTAATTTAAACTCAAATCCAGATGTGTAGGATCAACAAACCCGAGGGGTTGTTCAACATACACTTCCTCTTCAATAAAACCATTTAGAAAAGCACTTTTAACATCCATTTGAAATAATTTAAAATCTTTATATGAGGCAAATGCTAGTGTCATCCATCGTATGGCTTCAAGCCGTGCTACGGGTGCAAAGGTTTCTTCAAAATCGATTCCTTCGATTTGAGTGTAACCTTGGGCAACTAACCTAGCTTTATTCCTAACAACGTTACCCGATTCATCCAACTTGTTCTTAAAGATCCACTTAGTACCAATTGTTGGTCTATCGTGGGGCCTAGGAACAAGGTGCCAAACTTGGTTGCGCTCAAATTGATTGAGTTCCTCTTGCATGGCTAGCAACCATATAAATCGGCCTCGGCTTCGAGGACGTTCTTGGGTTCAACATGAGAAATAAATGCATAATGTCCACAAAAATCATGAAGTTTAGAGCGAGTGGTTACCCCTTTAGATACTTCACCTATGACGAGGTCCTTGGGATGATGAGGATTGTATCTCCAATCCTTTGGAAGTTGTTGAGTAGGTTCCACTTCATTTGTTTGATTTTCATTTCCTTGAGCCTCTTCTACTTTAGCTTCACTTCCTTCATCATCCTTTGGCTTGTCTCCCATAGTAGGTGTATCCTCCAAGGTCACTTTCTCCAAGCCTTCATCCAATGCATCTATTTCTACAACATTCTTAACAAACAAGTTAGATTCTTCAAACTTAACATGTATAGATTCCTCAATAGTCAAAGATGATCTATTGAAGATTCTATAAGCTTTGCTAGTGTTAGAATAACCAACAAAAATAGCCTCATAAGATCTAGCATCAAATTTTTCTAAATTATCTTTCGTATTTAAAACAAAACATTTGCATCCAAAAACCTTGAAATATGAAACTTTGATTTTCTCGAAAAGTACATTTCAAAAGAAGTTTTTGAAGTATTTTTTACACAAGAAAACACGATTTGATATATAGCATGATGTATTAACGGCTCGGCCCACAAATAATGTGGGAGACCATATTCACTAATCATTGTCCTAGCCATCTCTTGTAATGTTCGATTTTTCCGTTCAACTACTCCATTTTGTTGTGGAGTTCTAGGACAAGATAGTTCATGCTTATTTCCATGTTCTTCACAAAAGTGGTAAAGGGTAGGTTAATGAACTCACCTCCTCTATCACTTCTTATTCTTAAAATTGAAGAATCTTTTTCCTTTTCAACTCTTTTCTTAAAGGCTTGAAAATGTGAAAAGGCTTGATTTTTGTGTTCCAGAAAGAAAACCCAAGTAAACGTGAAAAGTCATCAACCAAAACAAATGCAAAACGATTCCCACTTAGACTTTTGGTTTGAGTAGGACCAAATAATCCATATGGATCACTCCAAGGGACGTGATGTCATGATATCCTTGATTGACTTGAAAGAGGACTTGGTTTGTTTCCCAAATTGACATACGTCACAAACCCGGTCCTTTTTCAAATTCAAGTAAGGAATACCTTTCAACCATTTCCTTTGTGTTTAACCTAGATATATGGTCAAAAGAAATGTGGCCTAATCTTCTATGCCACAACCAAGAGTCATTATCGAGGGATTTTAAACAAGTATATTACAAGACATATTAGACATATCAATCATATAAACATTGTTTTCACGAAAACCGGAAAATACACAAGTATTAGATATTCTATCAATAACTTTACAAACTACATTATCAAAAACAACATCAAAACCTTTGTCACAAAGTTGACTAACACTCAAGAGATTATGCTTGAGGCCATCAACTAAAACTACATTTTCTATTAAAGGGGATGTACCAAGTTTAACATTACCAATACCGATGATTTTACCCTTGGCATCATCTCCGAAGGTGACGGTGCCACCTTCATGGTATCTTGATAGGGTTGCAAAGTTGTTGATATCCCAAGTCATGTGCCTTGAGCAACCACTATCAAGATACCACAACTCTCTACGTCTTTGAGCCTTGGAAGGTACCTACATCATTTAGCAAATTCATTGACTTTGGTACCCAAATTTTCTTAGGTCCTTGAAAGTTAGTGTTTCTAACCCAAGCATTATGATGAGATGCATTTAGTCTATCATAGCAAAACTTAACTAAGTGACCTTTACGGCCACAATATGAACATGAAAACACTTTACCGTACATGAATGCATGATGTGTGTGTGAAGTGTGAGCATGCTTGTGGGGTTTGGCATGATGTAGAGGTTGTGTGGTATGAACATGAGCATGAACATGAGATTGTTTCTTAGGGGCTTGTTTCTTAGGAAACATAGCCTCAAGTCTATTTTTATCAAATTCACACTTTTTCAAAACTACTCCTAACGAATCAATTTTCTCTTTAAGCATGGTGATCTCATTATCATTAACTTGTGGAAACTTGCCTTTACAAGAAATTTTATAATTGTCAAAATCTTTTGTGGGTGGAAACAAGAGTGGAAAGGAATTCATCTTTTTCTTTGGAAAGAGTAAAAACTTGATGATTAAGAGACTCATTTTCCTTTTTCATTTTTAAATACTTTTTCTTAAGAAAATCATAGTTATGTGAAAGTTCTACAAAGCTTCTCCTATTTCATCCATAGAAAGTTCATTATCAAAAGAAGTGGAAGGGGTTACCTGCTTGTGCTTTCATTAGCCATGAAGCACATGTTGGCGGTGTCAATTTCCTCCTCGGATTCGCTCTCGCTCTCGAATCCCATGTAGCCTTCAATGCTTTCTTTTTGTAAGGTTTCTTTGAGGTGGAGGCTTTACTTTATCCGGGCACTCCGCAACAATGTGTCCCGTCTTTGGCAATTGAAGCAAATTATCTTTCTTTCTTCCTTGCCTCCTTGCCATCTCCTTCTTCCTTGAAACTTAGCCTTGTTATACATCCTCCGGACGTTCTTAACGAGAAGTGAGAGCTCTTCGTCATCTTCTTCTTCATTGTCTTCGTCAGAGTATGAGGATTGACTCTTCAAGGCAATAGTTTTCTTCTTGGAAGGAGCCATGTCCTCTCTAGCTTTTCTCTCCATCTCATGGGTTTTGAGGTTCCCAATGAGACCTATAAGCTCCATCTCCTCCTTGTCATTGAGTTCCTTCAAGGTAGTTGCTTTTACTTCTCATGAAGGAGGAAGAGCCCGGATGATCTTTCTTACTCTTTGGTCATTGTCGATAGCATCACCTAGAGAAGAAAGTCCATTAGTGATCTTGGTAAATCTTGTAACCATATCATCTATGGTTTCATTTCTTGCATGCAAAAATTCTCATATTGGACCGAAGAAGGTCTATTTTAGCCCTCTTCACTTGTGAAGTCCCCTCATGTGTAACTAGCAATGTGTCCAATTTTCATATGCGAACTTGTAATGAATAACTCTAGCTATGTCATCATCATTAAGGGCTTGAAGGAGTGCATAATGAGCCCTAGCATTGGCATCAAATTCCTTAGTCTCAATTTCGGACCAAGTGGATTCATCACCGGGGGGTGCACTAAAGGGTTTGGTCACGGCCTTTGCAACTCGACTTCCTAGAGATTGCAAGAAAACAGTCATCTTAACCTTCCATATGGGAAAGTTAAGTCCATCAAATTTTGGGGGGGGTCTTAATTCCATCGGCCATTTTTACTAAGTGATAGTGAATGAAAAATGAATGAAGTGATTAGCAAATTAGGATCTCTCTAAGGTTGTTAAGTCAAGAGCCTAGAGACCAGGCTCTGATACCAATTGAAAAACACCTAGAGGGGGGTGAATAGGTGTAACTGCTAATCTAACAATCTTTTTAAAACTAAGATAGATGAATGATGTAACGATCTCTCAAAACAAGACTAAGAGCCGAATGCCCTGTGAAGGGTTCTGAACTCCTTCCTCCGATTCCCCTTGAATGGGTTAGAGGTGCGCAATGCAACCTTGTTGTATGAGAATTGATCGAACAAAGAATGAATAATATGCAATGATGAAATGCACACAATATATCACAAGTATCACAAACAAGTAATAAGGAGCAATAGAGAGTAAAGCGAAATAGAGAGCAAGAGCAAGAAGGCAATCGCAAACACAAGTATTTGTTTCGAGGTTCGAGCCACCGCTCTACCCCCCCCCCCCCCCCCCCCGCCTTCACCACCGTGAAGGGTTTTCACTATCCACCGAGGACTTTACAAGGTCTACCGAAGACCGGAGCACCGAGCTCCACCACTTACAAGAATCTCTACTGAAGAGGTGTCTCCACAAGATGAACAAAGAGTAACAAGTAGCCAAGTGATCTCTAAAAGGATCACAAACACTTACAAACACTTCTCTCTTTACAACTTCCTTATACATTGAGTAGGGAATTTTGGCTCTAAGAAGTGTAGTGAGAAAACACTCAGTTGTAGAATTTTCTTTGCTAGAGAACACAACTGAAAACAACCTCAAGAAAGAATGAAAAATGGAGAGCTTAAAACTTTTCTTCTCTTTTAAAAACTTTGAACACTTAGGTATTTTTCTTGGTCATTTGCAAGAGACTATTCTCCTCTATTTATAGGGAGAGGAAAGGGTTAAAAACAATTTATTTTAAGCTAATTTGATCTGGAAAAGATCTCTAAAAACTTAGAAAAAGTCTGCCAAAAATAGTCCTAAAAACAGATTTCAGAATAGCACTAAAGAGGAAAGAGCCGTTGGGGCTCTGCAGGCCTGGCGGTCGACCGGTCCGGTCGACCGTCCGCCCTGCTGGCAGTAGCCGTTGGGCTCGGGTCGACCGCTCGGATCGACCGTCCTCAAAACAGAAACACAGTTTTCTGAAGGCGGTCGACCGGGCGGTCGACGCAGAAAACCCGAGAGCAAAGCTGCTTACAGTCGGTCGACCCGGCGGTCGGCTGACAGACATGCACAAGCGTGCACGTCCTGATACAAGCGCCGGTCGACCGGTCCGGTCGGCCGGTCTTGCCTGAAACAGAAACCAGCAACAGACAGAACTTGGAATTTTTTGTAAAAACATTTTGAAGTAAGGATAGCTAAGTATCATGCTAGAAAGAGTATACATACATGATTTAAACAAGATATTCATTGTGTAAGAAGTTGGAATCATGTATATGTACTAAGGCATGAAACTTAGAAACAAAAGCTAAACATGAAAACTTGTATAAAAATATGTGTGTGTGTGTGTGTGTATCCTAGAGCCAATTTTTCAAAACTCAAACTTTAACAAACTATTTCTTACATTGGTTCTAAAGGACTACAAGTTCTTCAAGTGGGCTTCTTCATATAATCTTGCAAGCTTGATACTTGAGCCCGAATTGAGGCGAACTTGAGTTAAAACACCTTCTTTTAGGGAAGAAAACTTCTAGTTTTATTAGAACCCTAAAACACACTAAAACAACAAATATTATTAGTACAAATAACTAATATGTTTTGTAATCATCAAAACACACTAAATCGGTGATTGTAACCTTGGGCCAACAAATACGATAGGAGGTATCCGTACGTAAGCAACGGGCCATAATTACGCCAAACTATGGTATTTTCGAGGCGTAACATCTTAATCCCCACCTTAAACGTCGATTTCACAAGAGTAAGATTCAAAACAAGTTCCACTTTCACAAGAATAAGATTCAAAACAAGTTCCACCATCGGTCAATCTCTTAATGAGTCCGAGATGTCCCTAGGGGCTAACGTCTATCAATTTTATTAAGGCTTGGGTTGTTTGAGTTGGTAGTGGTTTTTTGGCTAAGGAAGGGTGATGAATTTCTCACCTTATCTTGTATTGGGTTATGCCCTTAAGTCCAATTCGTGCAAGTGTGCAATATAGACAAAAATAACACACAAAGCGAGTAAATCACCCACGTGTTTGTCCTATGCTTTATGCAATGCTATATGTACACCTCAATCCAGATCACAACAACAGAATAAAATATAGTATATTGGAATTGAATTGACACGTGCCTAAATACAAATATCTAAACCGTTTTAAAAGCATCCAAATACTATATTTTAGTTTTTTAGTTATTACAGTGTGTCAGGCAAGAATTACAGAAAACTAGCAGTAGATTACAACAGAATATAGCAATAGATGAAACTTGTAAGATCCCTGCAAAATTTGGGGACCAGGGACCCAAGATTGGTCGCATTTCTGCGGCTCCCAAGTCCTTGGCGCGACAACTTAATAGAAGTATCTTTCCTGTTTTCTAGAGCAGGAAGCTACAAGCAAGGGGAGTCTTCTACAATAGATAGTTTCTGTAAGAATGACCTACAAACCAGAAACAGAGAAGAAATTTTAACAAAAGCGTGAGTTTAAATCATTCCCATCCCCACCAACGGCGCCAAAATTTGATTGGGGTAAAATCAGCACTTTAAAATGTGTGTTTTATTAAATTAATGAAATTATGTGTGTGCTAATGTTCCCTCGATACTTCCATTATAGCATTGGCTCAACGGGTCGAATCCACAGGGATGGGAGGCGATAGAAGCATTAACAGTCCGTTCACGTGTTATGTTAACAAGTATTTTTTGTTAAAGAATTAGAAAAAGAAAAGAAAAGAAAAGAAATTCAGAAGTGATAGGTGGAGAAGGCGATAAAACGGCAATGTGAAAACAAAAGAGAAGTAGTTTGAAAAATAAAATAGAAAAGAAGATGAAGCTTGTGGTAAAGAAAATGAAAACAAAAGTGAATAAAGAAGATGGTGAAAACAATGATGAAAAGATAAAAGAAGAGTTTTGAAATTAATTTTTAAAACAAAGTAAAAAAGAAAGGAGAATATTATGAAAGAAATCTCATGGCTACTAACTACTAATTACTCTACTTACATGCTAACCTCTTAGTGATAGTTGCCTCACATGGATCCTTAGTCATCACTAGTCCTTGACTTCAAGAGACGATATAAAGCATGATAAATAAGATGGTTCTTCATATTTAAACTTGCATCAAGAGCAAGCTAATACAAACATTATATCATCAAAACTATTAGGAGCAAGCATAAAATAAGAGAGAATTAGCTTGGTTAGCAAGTTAGCAAGTTAGATGTTAGAACCCATCATCATGAGCCATCAATGGCTCTTGTAAAAGCAAGGCCTTGTAGAGGCTATCAGATTCATGTGGAATATCAAGTAAGTGGTTAGATGGTTAGTGGTTAATAGTTAGATTGTCATAAGAAGAAAAATTAGTTAAACATCATGTAGAAGATGGAGAAGATTACAATGGAGAAGAAATGAGACACCTTTACATAGATTATCTCCATCTATTACATCACTCTCTCTTTCTCTCTCTGAATCAACTCAGCCCTACTACAAGATCTATAAAAGAAAAGAAAATAAAAAATAAAAGAGAAAGAAAATCCTAATCTACAACAAAAAGAGAGAACACTTAGCCTATTCTCAATCCGCCTGCGTTTCGGCCAAACCCTGCAGCATTTATAGACGAAAGGAGGTTCCAGAAGGCGAGACGAGGCTACGTGTCAAAAATCAACGCGTGGGCCCACCATAAGCCGCGGTAACGCGGCCATAACCATGTTTTCGAGACAAAACCAGGGACCTAGATCCCTGGTTTTGGTGCGTGGGTTCGTTTCACTTCGATGACCTTCCAGATGTGCTTTGAATCGGGTATTTTCATTCAGATATTCGTCTGACGTGCGCAAGGTTCTAGGTTCAATGTATCTTCTAAAAAATTCCTTACTTGGCCTCCAAGAAATACGGATTTAATTACCCGATAATAGGTTTAATTAACCTCTTAGTACTCTTTTACCCCTCAACTCTTGATTTATCTGCAAAGTAGACCAAAACACAATTAGAAATATTATATTATTCATAAATCGGTAGGAAAAGCAATATAATAATGCATAATTATAGCCTAATCAGAGGAGCCGGCTGGATAAGGAGGAGGGGAGAGAAAACAGGAGCTTCGAAAGAGATAAAGAGAAAGAAGATGGGGAAGATGGGAGGACAACCGGAGGGGAGATCTGCTGGGGGTTGGCCGCCGGGAAAAAGGGCCGGCTGGTATTTAAAATGGATTTGGCTGGTTGGGGAGTTAGAGAGAGGTGAGAGAAAGAGAGGGATTAATGGAGAGAAGAATAGAGAGTGAGAATTTTAGAGAGAAGGATTTTTAGGGAGAGAGGGGACGGTCGGCTGGTTTTGGGAGGGGAGAGAGAAAAAAGAGAAGAGATGAGAAGAAAGAAGAAGAAGAAGAAGGGAGAAGAGTGTAGAAGATAGAAAAAGAAAAAGAAAAGGAAAAAGAAAAGAGAAGAAAAAGAGAAAGTTAAAGAAAAAGAAAAAGAAAGAAAAAGGAAAAAGAAAAAGAAAAAGAAAAAAGTAGGAAAATAAGAAAATTGTGAGATTATGAAATTAAGAAAAGAGAGTGTGGAGAAGAGAAAAGAAAGAAAAGAAAAGAGAAAGAAAATGATAATATTATTTTATTCGGTTAAATTTTGACATTCAGAAAAATCCCCAAAAATTCTCTAAAATATAAAATATTATCCTAAGGAGCACTGCGAAATTAGATTCAAGAAATTTAACTCTATTTGTGAATTAAAAATTCTGAAATCGATCGGTGATACTGGTCGACACTGAATTTAGGAGATTTTTCAAATAAATCAGAAAAATTATAGAAAATTTTGAAAAATCCACAATATTGAAAATTAATATCTTAAACTGAAACAGGTCCAGTCTAGCTACTGCAAAGATCAAATCAAATAGTCTCACTGTATAAAAGAAAAGGATCAGATCCTGCGTTCAGACTCAGATTAGCTCTGAATCCACCAAATACTGGTATGATAGCAACTAATAAAAATAATAATAGAAAAAAATAAATACGGGAAAAAAAAAGAGAATACAAGTGAAAAATCTAGACATGTATTGATTAGTCGTCAAGTCGGCCGACTAACCGATCACGTATCCGAGTATGTATTCTGGGAACGGGGTGTTAACTGATTCTAGGCTGGATTGTGTTGCTTCCGCTAAACACCTCGGGTAAGCTACTCTGCTCCGTCACTGTGCATTGCTCCTCCGACTAGGTTCTTCGGAGTGAACTTTCGCTCCGGAGACTACATTGGTCCAGAGGCTATCGCTCTGGAGACTTCGCCACTTTGAATGCCCCTATTCACTCTAATCATGTCATCAACTGAAAGTTAGAACTCGTCCAAATGTTGTGATCTGAAGTCATCCAAATGTCATTGCCCGGAGTTCTTCAATCTCGCTCCGAGATTCCAGCTCTCACGGTGACGATCCGTTGGAAATAATTAGGCTCCACAACTTAACGTAGGCATATCAGCAGCATCCGAGTCCGTGTTGGATTTAGTTTTTCAGTCTAATTTGAATTTCGATTGGTTTTATTATTTAATAGGTCTCCTAATTAGAGTAATATTTCTTTTTTTTAACCTATATAAAGCCATTGTATCTTTGTTTTTAGAATCAAACTTTAATTATCAATTAACTTCAGTTTTTCCTCTTTCAAATATTCGTGGATTCGAGTTGGTTACTCTTTTCTTATGGATTCGAGTGCTTTGCTCGTGAATTCAAGTATTTTTCCTACCTAAAGGTATCAGCTGCTTCTCGATTATGGATTGCAAGGCCTTTCCATAAAGATAAGCACTATTGAAGAGAAGATCGGCACAGTCAAATCAACTTTGGACATGTGGTCCAAGAGATTGAGAGATTGTCCCTCAATATTGATGATCGAAGTCTACCTGATACAACGTACCAAAGCGGACATGATCGTTCACCAACTAATCTTCCTCCTCCACCTCTACCTTTACATCCACCACATAAACCATCGCCATATCACCCATCAATTAAACTTCCTCCGCCACTGCATCATCATTCACCACAGCAACTATCATCATATCATCCATTAACTAATTTTCCTTAACCGTCACTACTATACACTATTACAATTATCAATGAGCCTGCAACTTATTTTGTTCAGAGATTACAATACAACCAAACGACCCCTGATACTATGCAGAGGCATCAAATCTTTTATTCAAGTTGTTCGATTAAGAACATGATATGCAACCTCATCAATGATTAATGGAAGCTGGGAGAACATGGTGTCTAGAGTACTTATAGATCATTTGAAGCTAGAGACGGAACCACACCCTCATCCTTACATTATTGGTCGGATCACGAAAGATCCATCCATCAAGATAACAGATCTATATCATGTTCCTATTTCAATTGACAAATTTTATCAAGATATTGTTACTTGTAATGTGCTTGACATTGGCGCATGTTATATTCTTTTGGGGAGACCATGATATCATGATGTTAACGCTACCTACAGTAGTAAAGAGAATATTTATATGTTCAATTGGAATGTCAGAAGAATTCCCATGAGATCAATTCCACCTATTCGAAAGGAATCAAAAGAAACAAAGCAGAGATCTGCTTTAGTGATCAAAGAAGAAGTTACTCCATTTACTGAAGTTTCAGGGAAGGTGAAACCATTATTAAAATAGTCCAAAAGAGTTGTTCACAACGAGCTACCATACCGCCTATGAGAGGTATACAACATAATGTAGATCTTATTCTTAGAGCCAGTCTACTGAATCTTCCACAATACCGGATGAATCCCAATAAGAGTGGAGTTCTGAAGGAGAAAGTTAAAGAGTTAATAAGCAAGGGGCATATTAGAGATAGCATGTACAAGAGGTTTTCTTCTTATTTCAATAGTACATACAGCGTAGTTTTTTTTTTTTTTTTTGAAACAAAACAGTAATAGTGGAGGGTTTTTCGTAATTTACCCATTTTGAAAACCGGTGAAGGATCCGGGGAAGCGTTGGGGAACGCAGGGCTCCATAACCTTTCTCCTCCTGTTAGGGAAAGCCACGTGGTCAAAACGGCCCCATCGCTCTTATATTATTGGTCTCCCTTATCGCTGCTGTGTCCAGTGGTCCCGGTTGACCTGGCAGATAACGTGCAAGGGCATATCCGGAATCTTCTTTTTGGTGGGACTGTTAGATACCGAAATGGCATTTCCGCAAATATATGAAACATACCGGCCTCAATCGTCTGTGTCATCCCGCACGGCGCATTCCCTGCCCTAAAAAGACCGAAAAGTTTTTCCCAATCCGACCCATTAAAATAATTACCCAATATTATTTATTTAGTTGTTTAATTATCCCTCCCATTCTTTATCCCATCCTTCTTCATTTTAAACTCCTCAAGGCTCGAAGACACTTCACAACTGGTGAAATGGATGCCCGAAGCTCAACATTTCTGAGCTCATTGCTGCTGCTGCTGCTGGTGCCGCCATCGAAGGTTACCGGATCCGGGCAGAGGATGAAAGCGGGCGAGAGGCCGATAGAGTCCAGAGCTTACCGGGTCAGCCGCTGGTGGGGTTTAGACACTATGCTGGGTACGTGAAGGTCGGCAAGAACAAAGAGAAGGCACTCTTCTACTGGTTCTTTGAAGCAGAGGAAGGAGCCGAGGAGAAGCCACTTGTCCTCTGGCTTAATGGAGGTCAGTTGCTTAATTGTCGGCCTACACACGTTTCTGTTTTGGATCCGAAGCTAGCTGGGAGCTATAGTCTCTTTTTCAAGCAAATTATTTTACATGCTAATATTACCCTGTTTCATTTTACAATATTTTTTTATTTCCGTTGAAACTCAACATGGTTTTGAGATTCAAAATTGAGCGTTTCGATTAACGTTTGGTCACTGGCAAAGGAGGGCAAAAGAACAAACGAGAGAGGAAGGGAAGGATAATGTCACGTGACATGCTGGCATGGCATGTTGCGAGTGGGTGAGCTGAGTGCTTGGGGCGTGTGTGTGTGTGTGTGTGCGTGGCTGGGGCACAGAGATCAAAAGGCTGGTCAGTTGCAAGTTGCGAGATCAAGTTCCAAGAGCTTAGGGGTGGGTTGTTAAAGAGTAACAAACAACCTTAGCCATTGGGAACAAAGGTTACCCCCTTGTTAACAGACAGATCAAATAAAATTCTAATTTTGAACATGATCAGTTAAAAGTTGTAGGATATCCATATATCTTTGAAATCTCGAGGTGATTACTTGTTGTTAGTTGTTACAATAGTAATTTTAGTTGAGTAAACAATGGAGTGTACATGGGAGGCTTTTTGAAGGCTGTGGGCAAATGGTACTCTGAGTCTGTATTTGATGCCAAAAGTTGGCAGTAGATAGAGCAGGAGGCAGGGTAAAAGTGGATGTAAACATGAGACATCACCCCGACACTGCTGAATATATATGTATATTTTGTTTTTTTATCCATCATATATCATGTGTACATTGTGTAGTAAGATTCTTCATTTGTATGTATATTATAAATATTATATGTACAGAGAGAGAGAGGGAGAGAGTGGGGGGACAGTGGGACACTATTTCCTGTCTTTGGGCATGCAGAGACAAAAAACAGTGGGCTACCAAAAGAGAAGGATAAGAATATATCATATAGACATTAGACAGCAATGTAGCTTTTTCTTGCTGCCCTCTCAAACGTCTTTGGACTCATCTCTACAATACCATGATTCCTCTTCCTTTTTCTTTCTCTTTTGTGTGTGGGTGGTGGGTTTTTTTTTTTTTTTTGTTTGGGCGGGGGCGTGCATTTTATTTAAATTGGTAGATAATCATGTTTGATTATTACATCTTCAATCCAAAGAGAGTAGTGTTTAATTATAATATAATCTCTAGAGATTGATGATGAAAAATGCAATGCAGGGCCGGGGTGCTCGTCGGTGGCCTACGGAGCCGCGCTGGAGCTCGGCCCATTCCTAGTCCGAAATAACGGCCCCAATCTCACGCTCAACTCATACTCCTGGAACAAGGGCAAGTGTTTTTTTTTTTTCTTAGAATAAACAGTGAGCCGAAAAATGCTTTTCCGCTTTTCATTAATAAGATTTTAATAAAAAATATCCTGCAAATACAAAAGATAGTGCTACAATAGAAATCTCCAAAACAAAATATTTTAGAAGCACAAGGAAGGTGCTGGAGAAATAAAAAAAACAAATAAAAGCAGTCTGGACGAGTACTTTTGCTAGCTAATTCTTATCACTACACCCTTATAATTTTACGTCTTTTTAGCTGATTAATTCTGGGTATAGTACTGCAGTTGCCAACCTTCTATTTCTTGAGTCACCCATCGGAGTGGGTTTCTCCTACACCAACAGATCATCGGACCTGCAGGAGCTCGGCGATCGGGTGACCGCCGGCGATTCCCATGACTTTCTTCTGTCTTGGTTCAAGAGGTTCCCAGGCTTCAAGTCTCATGACTTCTACATTGCTGGAGAGAGTTATGCTGGTAATACACAACAAAGAAAACTAGCTAATTAATTGCATTTTTATCTAGTTAGTAAATGTATTTTGACTAATTAACTTGTATATATGTGTATATTAGGACATTATGTTCCACAGCTTGCAGAGCTCATTTATGAGGGGAACAAAGTGGCCACAAAGGACTCATACATCAAGCTCAAGGGTTTCATGGTATGCTTAATTAATTTCTTCAGTAGTTAGAATTGGCCAATACACTCTAAAGACACCGTAGTGCTCGATCGGATTATATGCACTAATATACCTTCAATTATTGGGGTTGTTTTAATCATGTATCTTGAATTTTTCTCCCTCACAACTTGGTACCCTTGCAAATTATTAATATTTTTTAGATGTCGTTGTCAGCGTTATTAGAAATGACTGATTAGCCTTTTGGGTAATTTACCTGTCTTCAACCTCTAAAGAAGTCAAAGTGACATTTATCTCAGTCAAAGTTGATAATAAATAACTCTAAAATGTGATCTTCCCTCAAATTCATCAAAATCGACCGCTAAACCTACAAAATAGAGTGCCTTGAATGTTAATGGTAGATCTGAGGAGATTGAGGTGGGGGGAGACGTTGAAGACATTTAGTGCGCCGCTTGGTGATGTTGTTGTTGCCATGATAGTTTTCGTAAGTGGGTTACATGAGATCCAACTTAATCTTGAGGCGAGTCCTAAGAAGACAATACGGACATTGTCACGAAGTTCTGCAAAAACCGAAGTTAAGTGAGATGAACTGAAAATTTAGGGTTTCAATTTACTAAAGGTAAAAAATAAAAGAGTTGTGCTACCAATTTAATCTATAATTCGAATCATTGAATATTTGAGTTCTTGATTGTTGAACGAGGAAAAGAGAAGTTGTAGTTTTAATAGAGGGAGGTGTGTGTGTGTGTATGTTTTTTTTTTTTTTTTTTTGTTGTTGTTGTTGGGGGGGGGGGGGGGGGGGGGGGGGGGGGGGGGGGGGGGGGGGAATCTAACTTTGATTCGGACTTCGTTCCTGAAAGGAGTCAGATCCATTGGAGTTTCCTAACAGGCGAATTGCTTCTCCTTTTATGTTTTTGATTCCTTTTTTGAGTTGGGTCCTAAATCCCCGGGACTATCTGGCTATAAATAAGGGTTAGAGCCCTCATAAATTGTATTTCTTGAAGAATCCCTCTAGTATTCTCTTGCATTGATTGTTGAATCAATAAAATCTCTCTCCCTTACCCCGAGGACGCAGACAATTTGTCGAACCTCGTTAAATATTGTGTTGGCTTGCTTTCGCTCTTGTTTCTCTGTTCTTATCGTGTGGGTACTTCTCCGCTGCATCTATCTCTATTGGTGAATTCCTCATTAGTTGTTACCTCGCGCGCAACAAGTGGTATCAGAGCAGTTCAGTTCATCGTGGGATCGTGTGTTGATTCCAAGAACATTAGTTGCTGCTTAGCGGAGATCGTGTGTCGATCTCAAAGCAGCGATGGGACTGTTTGTAGGATCGTGTATCGATCTCAAAGCAGTGTTTGCATTGCTCAAGGAATCAGATTCGGTGGAGTAGATCTTTCAGAAACTCTTCGAGAGTTTCGCTTTGAGATAAAGATTCTATCTTTATCTAGTTTTTTGATCTAACTCCGTTTATTTTCAGCATTGTTTGAGGAGTCAATTGAGAAGATGGCTGGAGATAGTACATCTATGGTGAAATTCGTGAATCCAGATCCATTGAGGATTGATGTGGTAAATTTCGACTGCAAGAACAACTTCACATGTGGAGATGTGAGGTGATGGATGCATTGATGGCATCAAACCTCGAAGTCACTCTACGGTTGAAGAAAAAACACGATTCTACTACTGAAAAAGATTGGGACAAGATGAACCAGATGGCGTGTGGCTTGATCAGGTCTTATTTGACACAAGACATCAAGTATTATGTGTTACATGAAACATCTGCTAGGCAGCTGTGGGAGATCCAGGAGAAAAAACATCGACAAAAAGCATCGAATCACGATTGTAGTTGAAGAGAAGGCTTTATCGTTTCCAGATAAAGAGGGAATCTCCATTGACGAACACATGAATAGTTATACAAAATTTCTTACAGACCTAATTAATGTGGATGTGAAGATCGATGAAGATGACAAGGCGATAATTCTATTAAATTCTCTTTCTGAAGAAGAATATGAGACCTTTACTCTTACCTTAATCAACGGAAGACAATCACTTAACTATAATGAAGTGTCTGCTGCTTTGTGATTATGAAGTAAAGAAGCAGGACAGATTGTCTTCTTCTGAAAGTACAACAACAGAGGCATTGGCAGTAAGAGGTAAGAGTTCCAATCGAAAGGGTAGAGGTGATCAGGGAAGATGAAGTCCAGATCACAGAGATTTGAAGAAGAATCAGTGCGCTTATGCAAGGATCTAGGGCACTGGAAGATTCATTGTCCGAAGGCCAAAGGTAAGAAAAAGAATCAAAGACCAAGGCAAATCTTGCACAAGTGGTCAGTACTCGTGCCAGTACTTCACAAGAGGATGGATCAGACTCAGACTCATCGGTATTTTCTTTCTCTGTTACTACTCCTACTGTTGGTTACTCAGATAATACTGAGTGGATCTTAGATACAAGAGCTACCTATCATATGTGCCCGAACAGGGCCTGGTTTTCTACCTTTGAGAAGCTAGATGGATGTTCCGCTGTCATAGGTGATGATCATCCGTGTAATATGGAAGGGATAGGTACAGTCCGTATCAAGATGTTTGATGGGATAGTACGAGAATTGAAGGAAGTGAGATATGTATCTCAACTCAAATGAAATATATCTCTCTTGGTGTTTTGAAAACATTTGGTCTTGTGATATCTATACGAGATTGTGTTCTCAAGATGACCAAAGGCTTAATGGTGGTTATAAAGGACGTTTGCCCGAACAATCTCTACTACTTGAAGGTAGTACAATTACATGTCAGGTAGAGACTTCTATTTCTTCAGATGATGTTTTCACGCAGGTCTGACAGATAAGGCTCAGACACAGAGAAAGTCTTTACAAGTTCCAGAAAAGAAGGGATCATTGAAAGGTGCATCTACCTGTAACATGAAATTGGTGAACACGGCGTTCTGGATAAGAAGAAGGTGAAATTCAGCACCACTACTCGCCACTCCTGAAGGTCTTCTTGATTGTATTCATGTAAGCATTTGGGGACTTGCTAAGGCTGCATTGCTTGGAGGTCATAGTATTTTTTCCTCTTTTATTGATAATTTATTTAGGTATTGTTGGATATATCCCATGAGGCAAAGGTATGAAATCCTAGGTATGTTGGTGAAGTGGAAGGATATGATGGAGAAGCAGACTGGTAGGAAGATCAAGGAGCTACAATATGTAATGTTGAAAGATACAAGAACCAATTCCTACAATTTGGTCAGAACACTGGTATTGGTACTCACCTCACAAATGGATTGCATGGGTTGGCTAAGTAGATAAATCGTTCCTTGTTCGAGAAGACTCGGTTTTTGTTGTCTAATGCATAATTAGACAATCGTTTTGGGCTGAGGCGATTGTATATACTAGTCATCTCATGAATGGATTGTCATCGACTGCGATAGGAGGTAAAACTCCTCTGAAAGTTTGGTCTGAAAAAGCTGCTCAAGATCATGATTTGCTGCGGGTATTTGAAAGTCCGGCCTACTTTAGTGCCAAAGATGGCAAGGTGAATCTGCGAGTAAAGAAATTTGTGTTTTTGGGTGTCAAAAAAAAATATAAAAGGCTACAGGTTATGGGACCCCGAAAACAAGATGATCGTGTTGAGTCAGCATGTCACATTTGATGAGACTTCATTTTTGAAGTCTACCATTTCTCAGCAGGTGGAGAGGATGAAAACCAAGAATGTATCACAGCGGGTGAGGTTGATGCTACTCCACCACCTCCAGTTGGTTCAGTATCAGTGAGAACTTTACCGGATGTGATACCGGGTGAAGATCATGTAGCCAGTTTTGATACTGAACAGGTTGAAGACATTGATGAGAACGTCGAATTATTTGCAGCAACTGGAACCAAGATAAACCCACAAAAGCGAGTGACAAGCATGAATCTCAAGTTTATGACCGTGACAAGCTCAAGTTGAAGGCCGTTGTTCTCCATGACGGCAGTAAGGAGATTCATATGACCCAGCCAGGTCGATTCACTGTTAAAATTCAGTTACAAGTGCTTGAGCTTGATGGAACTCATTTTAATGAACTATCGTTAGCTTGATCCCTTGGGCAAGGTACATAGGCAGCCGTAAAGGCGCAGTCATTTGGTGATGTAACTCGTATGAAGCTGTTTGGGCTCTCAAGAAGTTGATTTGGAATTCACGTAGAGGTAAAGAGTTTACTTCACGTAGAGGTGAAGTATTATGATCTCGATGAACAGTTGATCTTCTGGCTAGAAGATGGTTGAGCTTGCATACGGAGTGTGTGCATCTACTTTGTTGAAGCCGATGATAGTGTTTGGTATGCTCTACTCAGATTTGATTGGACCGCCTTAAAGACATGTGGACTGGAGAGAGCTAACCAGTTGGAGAGTCAGTGTTGACTCATGATGAGTTTTTCTTGATGTCATTTGGAATAGAATTTCAGTAAGTTGCTGAATTGGAGACACTTTCGTCGGTCAACTCGTATGGTATTTCTCATCGGTGAAGTGATGGGAAGGTATGTATGGTGCATTTCGTTTGGATAGCTGAGCTGAAGTTGAAAGCTTACAATTGATATTGGAGTTTGGTGAGAGTTGCAGGTGACGACGACAAACTCAATTTGGATTTGGGATCAGTGAAAATCAATTATAAGTGTGCTGACGATTTGTTTTGAAAGAACATGTTTCGTCTTTGTCCAAGTCGAGGTCGTGGATTTCGCCGAGATCGTGTGTCAATTTCGTTCGGAACACTCAAGCCGAGATCGTGTGTCGATTTCATTGAGATCGTGTGTCAATTTCGTTAGGTGTTCATTAAAGTTCGGCTCAGATTTGAGAAATCTTCATCGAGGTGAAGAATTGTAGGGAGAGAGAGAAGATGAAAGCTTGATGAAGCTTGTGGAATCCAACTTGGATTCGGACTTCGTTTCTAAAAAAGAGTCGGATCCAATTGAAGTTTTCTAACAGGCGAATTGTTTCTCCTTTTAGGATTTGGATTCGTTTTCTTAGTTGGGGTTTAAATCCCTAGGACTCTCTGACTATAAATAAGGGTTAGAGCCCTCATGAATTATATCCCTTAAAGTATCCTTATGGTATTCCCTTGTATTGATTGTTAAATCAATAAAATATCTCTCCCCTGTCCTGAGTACGTAGGCAAATTGTCAAATCTCGTTAAATATTGTGTTGGCTTGCTTTTTCTCTTGTTTCTCTGTTCTTGTCGTGTGGGTACTTCTCCGCTGTATTTATCTTTATTGGTAGATTCCTCATTGGTTGTTACCTCATGCGCAATAAGGAGAAATTGGTTTTAGCGGAGGGAAGTAAGAAAAGAGAAAAATAATTAATTTAGAAAGGTAAGACTATTAGGTCAAAAAAATCACATGAAAAACTAATTCAGAATATATAATTGAAACACCCCCACACAGTTGAGGGTATATTTATTTAATAATTAGGGTATTTGCCCCGTGCTCAGATCACTAAAGTGCAAGAAACAAATAGCTGGCAACTCTGTCTTTTTGTTGAGCGTCGTACCTCACTTTAGCCTGCTTTTTCTTGAATCTTCAGGCCAAAACATAAAGACAAACAATAGAACAATTCACCTAGTGATATCCTTTTCCTTTTTGTTTACTGGCTCACCTTTTTGTCTCCCGCAAAGGAATTAAAAGTAAAGTGAAAAATGGATGTAGAAGATTTCAAAATGCTGGCAATAACGGTCAAAAAATATCACTGGCCCGCTCCCATCCCATTGCTTCT
This sequence comes from Agave tequilana, assembly GCA_038442645.1. Taxonomy (NCBI): domain Eukaryota; kingdom Viridiplantae; phylum Streptophyta; class Magnoliopsida; order Asparagales; family Asparagaceae; genus Agave; species Agave tequilana. Next base: position 76,827 of record JAVJIF010010281.1, read on the forward strand.
TCATTTGGTTTTGTTTTTGAAGTTTTGTTTTCAACATTTGTCGGTCTTGCTACGTTTCATAAACTGTATAACTTTTTTCAGGTTTTGCTTGTCGTTGTTTGATCAAATATGAGAATTAAGAATTTATAAGGGGTTAAAGTTTGAATGATAAAATTAATATTGAGAATGGTGAAATTAATATTTGAAATGATAAAAATATATTGAGAATGATAAAAATATATTAAAATGATAAATGTAGTATGAATTTATTAAACTAGCATTGAGATTCAAAATGAATTAATAATTTGAGACAAAATGTCCATCAAAATACGCGCTAGTATTTCCGGACGTAAAGAGTAGTATTTGTCACATATAATATGTCACTGGTTGGATGAAGAGGAAACATAATTGTCAAACTGTCAAGTTGCGAAATTGCAAAGACAAGCTACCAAATTACCATAAAGAAGCGCCACCATTACACACAGATGCCCAAAAATCAAAGAATTGTCTTTTAAATCACTAAAATCCGCGTTCGATTCGCTGTTCCACAATCGAAACAAACTCAGCTGTCTATTCAACTTCCAATCAGTCTACCTTTCAGTGTTTGCTGTCAGGTCTGAACAGCAGATTGTGGGAGAAGCTCCTTTTAGAGAGTTTGCAAGCATTTCCAATTCAAATATTTTTTCCCCCGCAGTTTGTAATTACAAATTGGTGCTGAAAATTTTGCATAGATCGGAAACGCTGTGCTGAACGATGAAACGGACCAAATGGGCATGGTTGAGTACGCATGGAGCCATGCCATCATATCCGATGAGCTCTACGCTGCACTCACAAAGGACTGCAACTCCTTCAAGGGAGACGGCAGCAGCGAGAACTCGAGCAGGGCCTGCTTTCATGCATTCAAGGCTTTCCTGGAGGCCTACTCCGATATCGACATCTACAGCATCTACACCCCTGTCTGCCTCTCGTCTCTCGACCAAAGAAGACACAAGACAAAGCTAATCTCCGCTCCTCACGTCTTCTCACAGCATGTATGTACATGATGTGCTCTTAATCTCAAAGAAAACGAATGAATTACAGATTATTTTTGTTAGATATTCTTATTTTATATATCTTTATCTTATTGTTAGATATTCTTATTGTATCTTGCTACTCGTTTTTGTGTGTTTATTAATGTAGTTGCTTTATAAATAAACATACTGAAAGTTCTTCTTCTTCAAATTATAAACTTTTTATAGAGATTCTTTTAATTACTTGTGTGGATTGGATTTATGTGTTATTAGGAGGTGTGGCATGGGATGAGATTGAGGATGCCATCAGGATATGATCCATGCGCTGAGGACTACGTGGAGAAGTACTTCAACAGGGAGGATGTGCAGAGGGCTTTGCATGCAAATGTCACCCATCTCTCCTATCCTTATTCTCCTTGCAGGTACACTTGCATATTCTTTCATCATCATATCTTATAATTAATCACACTGCATAAAGGTTTGGGTATGCTTACCTTTTGATACTAGATAAATCTTGGACATATTGTCAAGCAATTCTATGATTTGTTAAGATCGAAATTTGAACATTTTCTATGAGAATATAAACTTGTATCTTTTAGTCCTTACTATTTCAGAGTTTTTAATACAGTGACAGAAATATCTTCATTTACTATTCGTTTTTATGTGGTGTAAGACATGTCAACATCTCACTGGTCATATATAATCTTATTGATATTTCATATAGAAGTGAATTAGCAGCATAATTAGATCACACGCTATAAAATCTTCTTATATTAACTTTGGGTATATATTGTTATTAGAAAATTAAGAGAGATGGTATGGGTAGCTAGCCAGTGTCCGTCCATTTTATTAATATTGCCTTCATTTGAGACTGATGATTGTACCTTTATGATGCATGCATTCAGCATGCAGCTGCATTCATTTCTGGGAGCAAAATGTGGCTGATGACATAAGAAGCCATTTATAGACCTATATTTACTTCATTTTGTCCACTTGCTGTCTTTCCCCATTCAAAACTTGCTCTCCCATCTATTTCGGCTCCCGATCCTTCATGAAGTACTGCAGATCTTTCCCCTGTGTCAGACAGCATTGTTTTCTTTTGTGGGTACTGAAGATCTGTACTGCAGATATTTCCCCATTCAAAACTTTGTTGTGATATAAATGTTTTAAATTAATTTCTGGCTACTTATTCTTTATTACTAGCAGTGCTTATTTAATTTTCTGTTCATGAGAGGTCCCCCCCCCCCCCCCCCCCTTGTGTGTGTGTGTGTGTGTGTGTGTGTGTGAATTTGGAGTCTGTAAACAAGAACCTTGAATAAATATTCTTTCTGAACAAGTAATTTCTGAATTTGTACGATATATATTACAAGAACCTTGAGATACTCTCTTTGAACCCCCTATTTTGTAAGATATACAAATGAAATAGATTCATTCTATATATAATTTTTTTTAGATTTGACTATATTGATGTTGTATACTAGTCTACGGACTAATATAATATAATCTAAAATTTTAGAGGAGAGCAACTTTTTTTTCTTGCTTCCTTACTTTATTGCTTGATACAAAAAACAAAAGAGGTACATGGCCTTTTATAGGCATCAAAACTTACAAGAATAGCAACCTCCAAATTGATGATGACTCACTTGATGATGACTCCTAATTGATGATGACTCATCGTTTCTAAATTGATAATGATGACTCTTCAATCTTTCTAATTAAAGATGATGACTCACTTGATGATAATTGATGATGACTTATCATCTTCCAAAAAAGACATTTTATTTGATATTCCAACACACCCCCTCAAATCAAAATGTTTTCATACCGAGCATTTCTTTTAGCCTTCTGAAAGGTTTAATAGGCAATGGCTTAGTGAAAATATCTGCTACTTGCTCCATGGTATGACAACTCCTGCTCCATGGTTGACAATACTCCAGCTTCACAGTTTTCTGCTTTATATGGTCTCTGAGAAAATGAAACCGTGTATCTATATGTTTGCTCCTCCCACGATGTACTGGGTTCTTTGCAAGTTGGATGGCTGATTTGTTGTTCACAAATATTACAGTTGCTTCTTCTTGTGGATGATCCAATTCTTTTAAAATGTTGCGCAACCAAATAGCTTCACGTACAGTAGATGAAACTGCAACATACTCTGCTTCGCATGAAGATAAGGCCACAACTCCTTACTTCTTTGAGGTCCATGAAAATGCAGTTGACCCAAGATAGAAGACATAGCCAGTGGTGCTTTTCCTCTCATCTTGATCACCTCCCCAGTAGCTATCTGAATAGCCTACTAACTCTGCAGTTTCACCATAAGTATAAAATGGACCAAGGTTGAGTGTGCCTTTGATATACCTTAGAATTCTCTTTGCAGCTAGCCAATGAGACTCCTTCGGTGTCTCCATATAGCGACTCACAAGTCCGACTCCGTAAACAATATCAGGCCTTGTGATCGTTAAGTACCTCAGGCTACCAACGAGACTTTTGAAAAGAGTTGAGTCTACAAAATCTCCAATTCCTTCTCTTGATAGCTTCGTTCCTGTGGCTATTGGGGTGTTTACTGGGCTGCAGTTACTCATCTTAAATTTCTCCAAGATCTCCTTCATGTACTTCTTTTGAGATATAAATATCCCATCTTGTTGTTGCTTCACTTCGATACCAAGAAAATAGGACATCAATCCATTGTCCGTCATCTCAAATTCATTAAATATCGCCTCCTTGAATTCAGCAAGCATCTCATCGCAACTTCCTGTGTATAACAAGTCATCAATATATAGACAAATTATTAGAAATTCACCTTGATGGTTCCTCTTCATGTAGATTGCATGCTCATAAGGATATTTAGTGAAGCCGTTTTGATGAAGATAACCATCAATTGGGGCATTCCATGCCCGTGGTGCCTGCTTTAAGCCGTACAAGGCTTTCTTTAGGTGATATACTTTGTCTTCTTGTCCTTTTACCAGAAAACCTTCTGGTTGTTGTACATACACCTCTTCTTCAAGAATACCATTGAGAAATGCTGACTTGACATCTAGATGATCTAACTTCCACCTATGATGAGCTGCAAGTGAAATTAATAGTCTCACCGTATCTAATCGAGCAACTGGTGCAAAGACTTCTTCATAGTCGATGCCGTATTTTTGTTTGTAGCCTTTCTCTACAAGCCTCGCCTTGTACCGATCAACCTCACCATCTGCTGTGCGTTTGATCTTGTACACCCATTTGACACCTATCGCCTTGTGATTTTGTGGAAGTGTTGTCAACTCTCATGTGTCGTTCTTCTGGATGGCATGCATCTCCTCCTTCATTGCTGATCACCAACAATCTTCTTCCTTAGCCTCTTGGAAAGTGAGAGGCTCATGATCGGCATATAAACAAAAGAGATTAGTTTCTCCATCTTCTTCTATCTGCTCATAGATCTCCCTGAGGCTTCTCATTTTGATTGGACCTCGTTGCACGGAGGATTCGCTACTACTACCTTCCCAGAAGATGGAGAACCTCTTGCAGAGGATGGTGTAGCATGTTGAGGAGATGGTGGTGTAGTTGGTGGTGGATCCCTTATAGGGGCTCGTCAGGTTCATTCACCATGGGTTGCTCTTTGACAGTCTCTTCATTGCTCCAACTCCATGCTTCAGCTTCATTGAAGACAACATCTCTACTAACCACTAGTTTCTTAGTTAGTGGATTGTAAAGCTTGTATGCTTTCGACTCCTCGCTATATCCGATGAAAATGCATTTTTAACCATGATTGTCAAGCTTCTTTCTTTTGACTTCAGGTACTTGAGCATACGCAACACACCCAAAAATTCGTAGTGTGCGACATTAGGTGTATAGCCGCCCCATGCTTCTTGAGGCGTCTTGCCCTTCACTTGCTTCGTCGGGCACCAGTTGAGCAAGTAGGTTGATTATGCCACAGCTTCCGCCCAAAACTGCTTCAGCAATCCCTTTTCTTTAAGCATGGTTCTTGTCATGTCAAGAATAGTGCGGTTCTTTCTTTCTGCGATGCCATTTTGCTGTGGTGCATAGGCAGTAGTAAACTGCCTCTTTATGCCTTGCTCCCTGCAATATTCTTGAAACATATTTGAGGTGTACTCACCACCTCGATCAGATCGGAGAGTTTTTAGTTTATAGCCACTCTCTGCTTCAACAAGAGCTTTAAAATTCTTAAAGGTAGTAAAGGCAGCAGATTTTTCTTTAAGAACGTATACCCATAACTTTCTACTGAAATCATTAATGAAAGTAATAAAATATCTATTACCTCCTAAAGAGACGGGATCTAGCGGTCCGCAGATATCAGTATGAACAAGTTGTAATGGTGCCTCCGCTCTCCACGACTTTCCATTAGGAAAAGGAAGTCGTGTTTGCTTGCCAATTATGCAAACTTCACAAGTATGACTTAGTGGATCGATTGTTGGTAAACCTCGTACCATGCCGGCTGTAGATAGTAACTTCAGGCCGCTGAAATTTAGATGACCGAAGCGAAGATGCCACCTCCATGACTCATTCTCTATGAGTCCTAGAAAACACTTCTCAACTTTTGTGTTTAGATGTAAGGGAAACATGCGGTTCCTTGTCATCTTAATACAAGCTATAAGACCTCCTTTTGCATTTTTCAACCAAAGGTGGTTGTTCTCCATATATACTTTATATCCTTTTTCGAGTAATTGACCGATGCTGAGAATATTACTTTTCATGTTAGGAATATAATAAACATCGGAAATATACTCGGGCTTACCATCCTTTTGATAGATTTTGATCTTCCCTCTGCCTTCAACGGAGAGTTTTGAAGAATCTCCTAAGCTCACACTTCCATGAACTCCTTCTGCGAGTTCCATGAATAGATCTTTCTTCCCGCACATGTGGTTGCTAGCACCCGAGTCAAGGTACCAAACATCATTCTGCACACTTGAATCATCATGAGCAAGAAGAAGAGTAGAATTCTTACCCATGTCATTTGTTACTTCAGCAAGATTGGTAAGATCTTCAGTTCTGTGCCAGCAATCTGAGGCATAGTGTCCAAATTTTTGACAGTTGTAGCATTGGACGTTCTTGTTGTTTCCACGTCCAGATGTAAATCTTCCCCGATTGCTTCGTCCTCGACCTCTGAAGCTTTGGAACTCAACTTGATTTTGAGTGGTTCGTTGTTGGGGACCACGTCCCCTGCCTCTGCCACGACCACGACCTCTACTATGTGAGCCACGATCATTTAGAGTCAGCTTTGACTCTAATGCTTGTTCCAAGGCTATGGAACCAGTCTTCTTTTGCATGCGTTGCTCATGAACTTGGAGAGATCCCAAAAGCTCCTCTATTGAGATCTCCTCCAAATTCTTGGACTCCTCAATTGCCGCCACCACGTGCTCGAACTTTGATGTGAGAGATCGCAGCAATTTCTCCATCACTCGGATGTCCTCCATCTTCTCTCCATTTCTCCTCATTTTATTCACAATTAGAAGTAATCGTGAATAATAATCGAAAATTTTTTCTTCATCTTTCATTTGAGTGGCTTCAAGATCACCCCTCAAAGTTTGAAGACGAATTCGCTTCACCTGCTCGACTCCTTTGTAGATGGTAGTAAGGATTTCCCATTCTTCCTTGCTCATCGTTGCTTCGGCAACTCTCTCGAAGGTAGACTCGTCCAACCCTTGATAGAGTAGAAAATGAGCCTTGCTATCTTTCTTTCTTTGCTCTTTAAGAGCCTTCTTCTCTTCGGCGGTGTAGGCGGCTTCTACCTCCGGTGTGGGTTCCTTAAACCCATCAACGATCAGCTCCCACAACTCTTGAGAACCAAATAGAGCTTTCATCTGAATTGACCAACTCTCATAGTTATCTTTCAATAACTTGGGCACTTGTGGATTGATGAGATTGTTGGTGGAGGCCATGAGGAGAAGAGGAAACAAAAATTGAACTGGCTCTGATACCAATTGTTGTATACTAGTCTACGGACTAATATACTATAATCTAAAATTTTAAGAGGAGAGCAACTTTTTTTTTCTTGCTTGCTTGCTTTATTGCTTGATACAAAAACAAAGAGGTACATGGCCTTTTATAGGCTTCAAAACTTATAAGAATAGCAACCTCTAAATTCAAGAATAGTAACCTCCAAATTGATGATGACTCACTTGATGATGACTCCTAATTGATGATGACTCATCGTTTCTAAATTGATAATGATGACTCTTCAATCTTTCTAATTAAAGATGATGACTCACTTGATGATAATTGATGATGACTCATCATCTTCCAAAAAAGACATTTTTATTTGATATTCCAACAATTGAGCTTACGAAGAACCGATTGGACAAACTCTACAACAAAATTGATAACTATAGGCAGCGAGCGAGAGTGCCTTTATATTTGAAGTCGATCATAATAAAATATGTATTGATATCGTGCCAATTTTTCTAGAGCCGCACTAGCTATGTTCATAATTTTACTCTTTACAAATAACTGGATGCCTTACATTATTTATCTATTGCGATAGTCATAAAAATTTTCACCTTAGAACTGACCATCAATTTGTGTTTTCATTATAATGAAAGTTAATTAACAGTTCATTAAATAGTCATGTACAGCCAAATAAGTTGATGACTACATTTTATTCTACATTGAGTGCAATATACATGAGCAGATTCGAGTGTTAGCTTCATTCGTGATAAATTACAACTGTTCATAGAGAAGCTCTCTAATCACCATGCTAACAAGTAATTATCACGAATGGGGCCATTGGTGCATGCAGCGAGGTGATAGACAAATGGAACGACTCTCCGTCCACCGTCCTCCCAATCCTCCGCAAGCTTTTGAACGCTGGCCTCCGAATATGGGTCTACAGGTGATTGCTACTAATAAACCAGCTAATTAATTTAATTATCTTGCTAATCACTTGACACACGCCCTCATGCATGCATGCAGTGGGGACACAGACGGACGAGTCCCAGTGACATCGACGAGGTTGAGTCTCAACAAGATGGGGCTGACGGTGAAGAAGAAGAAGCAGCGGAAGAGCAAGAAGAAGTTGGCCGGGACGAAGATAGACGAGACGTGGGGAGGGTGGAGGGCGTGGTACCACAAGAAGCAAGTGGCCGGGTGGGTGGTGGAGTACGACGAGGGACTGACGTTCGCCACCGTCAGAGGGGCCGGCCACCAGGTCCCTGTCTTCGCCCCCGATCGGTCCCTCTCCCTCTTCTCCCATTTCCTTAATGCTCGACCTCTGCCTTCTCATCGGTTTTGAGCAAGGCTACAAAACTGTTTTCTTATTCTTGTTCTTTCTTCTCTCAGACACACATTTAACTTGTTGGCGTAGTTAAGCTAGCGTGTTTGTGCGTTCAAATGCGGTCAAGTGTATATTAAAACTCAACATGTCGCTGAGTGCAGTAATGTAGCGCATGAATGGGAAGGAGAGAACAGTGATACAGTGATTCAGTGCTAGCTAGCTAGCTAGTTGTGCATGTAATTTCTTAGTCTAATCTAATTGGATTATTTCCTGATTTATTCTCTGGCTTCCTCTCATTTTATTGGTTAAATTTCTCAAGACTATATCAAAAATTGTCATGGTTTTTTAAAAAAAATACCACAGACCTTATTGAGAATTAAACCCCATATGATAAGAAATAAAGAGTCATGTCTCTTCGAAGAGTCGTCTCTTTGAAATGAAGAGTTTTATTCTTTAAAAGAGTTGTGCCTATTTGAAATGAAGGGTTGTATTTCTTAAGAAGAAATGTATCTTTCAAGAGGCATTTAGATCTCTATATAAGGAGTTGTTTAGTAAAAATATATGCGAGGAAGTAGAAGAAAAATTGAGTGAGAATTGTATCTTTTATAAAAGATTAAATAAATTTATCATTGTTGTTTCTTCTGTTCCTCCCCTCAAATTTATTTTTTATTATCAAAGTGATATCAGAGCTTGGAGAAGATGGCAAATGGTATGGTGCCCTTCATTATTCCACGCCTCGTCAAAGAAAAGTTCAAAATTAGAGCATTCAAATGAAGGCATTGCTAAGTTCTCAAGATACTTGGTATATTGTAGAGAATACTATACTGAGCCAGAAGGAACTGATGGGTTAACAAATGCCTAAAAGGATGTATTAAAAGACTTACGGAAGAAGGACAAGAATGCCCTATTTTTTATCTACCAAGGTGTGGATGAATCAGCATTTGAAAAGATAGCAAATGCAACTACATCCAACCAAACGTGAGAGACACATCAAAACTTCTATAAAGGAGCAGAGAGGGTAAAGAATGTTTGACTCCAAACACTTCAAAAGGAGTTTGAAGGCCTAGAGATAAAGATCAAATAGTCAATTTCAGACTATTTCACAAGAGTTCAGTCTATTGTGAATCAAATGCGACAAAATGGCGAAACCATTGAAGATGTTAGAGTGAATGAGCTTCGATCGCTTGATTCAAAGTATAATTATATAGTTGTTGCTATTGAAGAAGCCAAGGATCTGAAGGTCATGGCCATTGATGAGCTTATGGGTTCTCTGCAAATCCATGAACAAAGAATCAATAGAAGACAAGAGCCGGTGGAGCAAGTTCTGCAGTCAAAGCTTAAATTGAAAGAAGAGCAGGGGGAAGCCAAAAACAAAAGTATAGATGATCGAAACCGAACCAGCTATCGAGGCAGAGGAAGCTTTCGAGGTCGTAGGGGATCTCAAGGATGAGGACAAGGTGGAAGAAGTAGATTCATCACCAAAAACTACGAAGAAACAGAGTAAAAACAAAGATTTACTAGAGGTCGTGGAAAAGGTAATTTTTCTGGAAGAAGACATGAAAAAGCTCAAATTCAATGTTACAATTGCAAGTAGTATGGTCATTATACTTCAGAATTCTGGAATCATTCCCCTAAACCTGTTGAAGGATTAAGCAATTACAGAGAAGAAGAACATACTATTCTGCTGGCTTTTAAAAGGGAAAAGTAAGTGAAAACATATGGTACATTGATACATGTGCCAGCAATCATATGTGTGGAAAGAAGAACATATTCATGGAGCTTGATGAATCAGCAAATGATCAAATTTCATTTGGTGATTCCTCAAAGATCACAGTAAAAGGAAAAGGCAAGGTTCTAATTTGGCAAAAAGATGGGAGTCATCAGCTTATTACTAATATTTACTATGCTTTGAATATGAAGAACATTTTCCTCGGCTTAGGACAACTACTGAAAAAGGGATATATCATCTGTATGGAAGATTGTTGTCTTTTTATTAGAGATCAGAAGCAGAGACTAATTGCAAAATTCAGATGACGAAGAATTAGATTTTCCTTCAAAATATTCAAGTTGACAATGCGATGTGTTTGAATGCAAATATCAAAGATTAATCCTGGTTATGGCACATGAGGTACGGGCATCTAAATTTTGGAGACCTCAAATTATTATCTAGGCAACAGTTGGTGAAAGGACTGCCTTTCATCGATCATCCAGAGCAACCATGCAAAGAGTGTCTACTTGGCAAACATCATCGAAGCAACTTTCCAAAGACTCAACATTTAGAGTATTCAAACCTCTACAACCTGTTCATACAGACGTTTGTGGCCCAATCTCTCCAAATTCTCTTGGAGGAAATAAGTACTTTCTAACATTTACTGATGATTTTCAAGAAAAACTTGGGTCTATTTTTTAAAAAAGAAATCTGAAGTGTTCAAAATATTTAAAAAATTCAAGACCTATGTAGAAAAGGAAAGTGAATATTTTTTGTTCTCTGTTGGACCCTAGAGGGGGTGAATAGGGTCAAGAGTAATTAAAAATGAAATATACCAGTTATATGACAGACTGTAAAAGAAGACAGACTGGTAGGATCACCCAATCTGATAGTAGGATGACATAGTATGGTCGTAGAAGCAACAGAGAGCGAAATACAGTAATGTAACAGTAAATGCAGTGCATATAAATAAAAAAAAAATAGCAAAGAGAACACAAGCAACTTTAAGGTGGTTCAGGAAACTCCCCTACATCCACTACCTAGAGGTTTTCTCTCTAGGATATGCAAATTCACTAAAAGCTTTCCTTTGAAGCATGGATTACAACCACCAGGACTCTTCCTTGATCTTAGATTTTCAATCCACCAAGATGCTATCCAATTTTGAATTTACAAACCATCAAGATACTCCCCGATCTTGATTTTCACATCACCTCTATCTTGAGACACACAACAATGAGTATGATAAAGATTTTGTTCTCTAACACAATATTGAGAACTAAAATAAGCACAATGATAGAATACAATAGGAGACTTCATGTAATCATATAGTTTTAAGTTTTATTAATCAACAACTTGGCACAATAAGTCTAAAGTAATAAAATGAGAAACTAAAATAAATGTAGAAGATGAAACTGAAATTCTCCAATAAAGAAATAAATGAAGTAATGAAATTCTCTTGTATTGAATGCTTAGGACTTTCTCTGAAAATCAGAACATGAATGGAGATGATTGGCTCCGCCACTTTTGTTGGTGAGATCTAAAATTTAAGCCTTGAATGGTAGAAGAGCTCTGTTTTTTACTTTTATGAAATTTTCAGGCTCTGTTCTTGTTGTTGTAATGAATGAACAAGGTTTTATATAAATAACAAGGCAACATCAAAACTGAATATAACCATTGTAGAAAGAGAGAGGCAGATTTTTTTGCCGTTTGAGCATTTAATGCTGCTGTAAAATGATATCAAAACTGTGCATAATTTTGGGTAATAAATGCTTTTGCAGCAGTAAGATATGGAGAGGGTATGGAGACTTTATAGAGAAGAAAAAGGATGAAGTTTTCTCCTAAAATTTATGCCCAACGGATCACTCACATAGCTATATAAACTGAATAGTTTGGGGCTGTCAAAAACTGTCAACAACACATGGACAGAGAGAGAAAATTTGACATGGATAGACTCAGATTTTTAGTTGTAGAGCAGGATATGTACATCCCATTTGTGTGAAAAAAGTTAATGCAAAGAGTGAGTAGTTTACCAAGTGAAGTACAATCCATGTGAAATTATAACCTAGTTACCACAGAACAGAAAATATAATGTCCAGAGAATAATCAGAACTGAACCAGAATTGTGACAGAATTTTCTTAGTTTAATCTGTACTAGACAGAGCTGGTAGAATCAGCTGAGTGGTAGGATGAGGTGGTAGAATGGAGATTTTACCTAAAAACTGAAACAGAAAGATCCTACTATGTGTCAAATATATGTTTGATAATCAAATTATTATATGATTACTTACATAGTTTCTATTGAAGAAATTTGTAGCTAAAAATATTTTTGGCTCTTTCTTGCTCTTTCATAGCTTGATGTATCTTGTAGTAGCTTGATCTTGTGGAGGTAGATGTGCTTTGCTCCTAGTAGCTCTTTGCTAGCTTGAATGTGAAACTTGAGGAGTTTCACATAATTCCTTCCATCCTCCATATGTATGTGATATTGATGGCTTAAATCCATCCATCCTCTAATTATAGTCTTATCCTGAAATAAGACAACACTATTAATCCAACTTATTAGAAGCTTAATTTATAGTTTAACTACATTCTCAAAATTAGGAGTTACAATCTCTCCCTTTTTGATGATGGCAACCTATAAATTTGATTTGAAAGACAATAACATTGTAAATAGAAAAAAGTTTATTTTTACCTTTGAAGCTCCCCCTATTTACCTACCAATGTGCTAAGAATGATTAGAGAGCAAATCTCTTCCTATTAAATTCAATTCATGGCAACAAATATTTCACAACTTGTGAATATGGTCAATTCCTCAAATATAACATGCACTTTCGTGGATGGGTAATCCTTCATGATTCCCACACAATATATGAACTATCAGTAAGAGATAGGATCAGTAATTATCAGTTTGTGCTAACAAGTGCATGTGACCATATATGGGTATATGTTTGTGACTAAAATATGAACAAATTTTGTCATTTGACATGTACACAAAGATATGCAGATATATGTATCCAGTGAGCAAAAATCTGCATATTATCACAATCATTAGGCTCAAGTAATTTGCATACTATCATGTTCAACAGCCAAGTGCAGTATGTTATCCTGCAGTAATGTTATCCAATCAACAGTCAGGTAAAATCTCCCCCTTTGCCATCAGCAAAAAAAATCAAAGGGGAAAGCATGATGGGGTAAGTCACAACAAGCATTGCATATGTGATAGTAATATAAAAGCAGTTAAATAAAAGCTTGAGTGTTTGATAGTTATTACATGCCAGAGTATCAGTTTAATAGATAAAAATAGATAGTATTTTTAGGTCTTTTAGAGGAGGACCTAGTCATAGGCCTCTTCCCTTTACTTGAACTGTCCTCGTGAGAAGAATTATCCCCACTATTAGAGCTATCATTAAAATGAACAAAATTATACGAAAAAGTGTCAGAACTAGGAGAGTTACCTCTCTCAGTATACTTATGGCGCAGCTTCTTGAGGAGTCTTTTAAGATTCTATTTGATTTCAGATAAATCATCTTGAACAGTCTTCCTAAAGTGGTTGAATTTATCCTTCAACCCACTGATTTTCTTTCTCAATTTGATGTATTCTCTCTTGTTTGCTTTTCTACTGATTTTCGCTTCAGAATCAGAGCTTACAGTGATAGTGTCTTCTTCCCTAATATCGGCTTTCTTTCTTTTCCCACTTAATATTTTTCCATGGTGAGTCTTCTTCAACCTAGCTTCTTCCTTTGCTTTGGTTCACCGTTCATGATTTTATTAAAATTATTTCTAAAAAAAATATTCTGTTAATGGAAGCAGTTCCAAAACTTTCTTTACCCATAGAGGAAGTTTCAGTCCTAAGCTCAATTCCAAAATGTGTAAACACCTTTGTTAACAAATAAGGAAATTTGAGTTATTCATAGGGCATTATCATAGAGCTCAAGATAAAATGAGGTAGATTGAAATCAGTCATTGTAAGTATAGCATATAAAAACAGTAAACAATCCAATTTTTTGACATGAAAATGACCTCCTTGAGGTAGAAAATTGAACTACGCTATCTTAGCCAGCACATGAGCCCTGAGGGTGAGATAGTTGATAAGAAATGAGTTTTTATTTTTATGAACTTCATCAATTCTTACTCCAAATAGTATGGCTAAAGCTTTCGATTTTCTCCAACCAAGAGAGTTTTATCGTAAATATGCGGACTTGAAGCAGAAATACCCAAAATTTCTCCCAATTCCACTTCACCCAGAGTTATCTTGGTTCCCTTGACCAGTGACGACATGGTGAGGAGATCCTTTTTGATTCTCAGGTCTATGTAGAACATGGCTGCCAGATTAGGGAAATAGGAAATTTTTTCGCATGCAATTCTCTGAGATGAATGAAGTCGAAGCACTTATCAAGTTGATAGTCCAAAATAGAGTTGAAATCAACATACTTTTCCATATACAAGATCCATTGTGAAATTCTTTGTAGAACATTTTGGCATCTTCACAGATCAGGTAAATCCTTTCTTTATTTGTGAGATTTTTGTCAAAATATCTTTTATTTTTCTTCCTTCCCCTATGTTTTTTTTTCTATGATCTTCCAAGAAACAGGTGTAAGAATGCAAGACTTTGGAGTCAACTGTTGCCTTATGCAACTTCCTTTTGATGACGGTGATGAAGAGATGCATGTTCTCTTCATTGAGACCAGAGACGATGGGGTGAGGCTCGGACATTTTAGAGAAGAAGAATTTGGGATTTTCCGAAGGAGAAGATGAAGAGATGAGGAGTTAGATTTTTCTAAATGGACGTGGGATAGAGATGTTGTAGCACTGCAGTTTTAAAGAGGAAATAATTTAGAGAAGCAATAAAGGGGGTTAAGTGGTCCACATCACTTTAAAGTTAAGAAAAATAAGTAAGTCAAATGAGTAAAACTGGTCTGGTAGAAAGGATACTGGTGGTAGGACCTGCTGGTAGAACGCCTGAAATCACAATAACTTAAGAAAAATTAGTAATAAAAATTATTCTAGTATGCAAATGATGAATTTTCTACAAATATTACATAATTGTTCAGCAGGCTAAGGTTTAGTTAAAATATCAGCAAGTTGATTGTGGATATCAATAAATTTTAATAAGATATCTCCACTTTCAACATTATCTTTAAGAAAGTAATGTCTCATATCTTTGTGTTTAGTGCAAGAATGTAAAATAGATTTTTTGGATAAGCTATTTGCACTAGTATTAGCACATAATATACTAGCTGTATCAAAATGGACACCATAATTTTGCAATGTTTGCCTCATCCACAAAATTTGTGCATAATATAATCTTGCAGCAATATACTCCGCATCTATTGTAGAAAGTACAACACAATTTTGTTTCTTACTAAACCAAAATATAAGAGAATGACCAAGAAATTGACATGTTTCACTTGTACTTTTTCTGTCAGTTTTACTTCCGACAAAATCAGCATCATTATATCCCGATAGATCAAAATTAGCCTACTTAGGATAATATAACCTAAAATTCAAAGTGCCTTTAATATATCTAATAATTCGTTTTACAACATGTAAGTGAGATTCTTTTTGTGTAGCTTGAAAGCGTGCACAAAGACACACGCTGAACATGATAATCAGTATACTAACAGTTTGATAGAGAAGACTATCAATCATACCTCTATAAAGTTTTTCATCTACATTCTTACCATTTGCATTTTTGTCAAGTTTGCTAGAAGTACTCATTGGAGTAGACATCTCCTTTGAGTTTTCCATCTTGAACTTTTCACAAACTTACGAGCATACTTTCCTTGATTGATAAATATTCCATCTTTTTCTTATTTGATATGCAAACCAAGAAAAAAAATTGAGTTCTCCTATGAGACTCATTTCAAATTCTTATTGCATTCTTGTAGAGAAATCTTAACACAAAGTTTCATTAGCAGAGCCAAAAATAATACGACATAAATCTGAACTGGCAAAAGATCTTAGTCAACATGTTTGATAAACAAAATAGTATCAATCTTCTCTTTAGAAAAATCATTCTCAATAAGAAATCTTGACAGTCTTTCATATCAAGTATGAGGTGCTTGTTTAAACCTTATAAAGCCTTTTTCAATTTGAAAATATGATCCGAAAAGACATAATCTTTAAAACCTGGAGGTTGTTTCACTTAAACTTTCTCATCCAAAAATTCATTCAAGAAAGCACTTTTGACATCCATATGAAATAATCAAAAGTTTTTAAAACTTGCATAGGCTAGAAGCATTTGAATCGCTTCTAATCTAGCAATAAGAGGAAAAGTCTCATAAAAAACTATGCCCTCCTCTTGATTGTATCCTTGGACTACAAGTCGAGCCTTGTTTTTACTAGCAATACCATATTCATTTGGGTTGTTAAGAAAAACTTATTTGGTGCCAATGACAGAACAATCCTTGGGTCTTTGTACAAGATCCCAAACATTATTTCTGTCCAAATTATTCAATTCCTCTTGCATGGCTAAAATCAAAATTCATTATTCAAAACATCATTAATATTTCTAGGTTCAATATGAGAAAGAAAACCAAATGTGAACATTCATTTAGAGCTTGAGAGCGAGTATTTACTCCTCTTGATACATTACCTATGATCAAGTCAGTTGGATGATCATTAATTGTCTTCTGAAACTTAGGCAGTTCTGGATAGGATGTATTTAAAGTTTCAATATGATCTGAAGTCTCATATTTCTATTTATTAGAAGTTTTTTCACTGCTGGTAGGATCATAATTTCTACTGGTAGGATCAAAATTACTGTTGGTAGGATCGATTCTATCAGAATCTTCAGAACCTCAAATGCCTACTTCTTCCATAATCTTTGAAATATGAGGGTTAGTCTTATTAAAACTCACATGCATGAATTCCTCAACATTTAATGAGCATTTATTAAACGCTCTATAAGCTTTACCAGAAGAGGAATAACCAGGAAAATACCTTCATCCGATTTTGAATCAAATTTATCCAAATTATCTGTGGTATTAAGAATAAAACGCTTACATCCAAAAACTTTGAAATATGATATATTTGGGATTTTACCAAAAAAAGTTCATAAGGAATCTTTTTCGAAATAGGATGAATAATAATACGATTCAAAATATAGCAAGCGGTGTTAATTGCTTCCGCCAAAAAATATTTTGTTAAAACAAATGAGTTTAACATAGTGCGTACCATTTCTTGCAATGTTCTTTCTTTTTCTCTCAGCAACATCATTTTGTTGTGGTGTTCTTGGTGCCGAAAAAGTCTGTATAATGCCATGATCAAAACAAAACTCAGTAAAATTTTCATTTTCAAATTCACCACTATGATCATTATGAATTTTGATAACAGAAGTGCCAATTTTCTTTTTCACCCTTTTGCAAAAATGTTTAAAGAAATTAAAAGCTTCACTTTTATGAGTAAAAAATAAAACCCATGTAAAATGAGAAAAATCATCAACAATAAAAAAAGCATAATATTTTTCATTCAAAGTAGTAGTGCTCATGGGACCAAACAAGTCCATATGTAAAAGTTATAAAGGTTTAGAAGTTGATACCTCACTAATTGAATGAAAAGAACTTTTAATTTGCTTGTTCTTTTTTACATTCATAGCAAGTTACCTTCTTGGGCTTCTTTAATGTGAAAAGTCCTCGTACAAACCCTTTATTGGACAATTTTGATATAAGATCAAAATTAGTATATCCAAGTCTTTTGTGCCAAAACCAAGAATCATCTCCTGATGCGGCTAAACACTTAACACTTTGATTAGTTATATCAATGATATCAATGGTATAAATATTTACAATTCTAAGTACTTCAAATAAAAGATTTCCTTCACAATCAATGATAGTGCATTTGTTAGGTTTAAAAATGACATTCATACATTTATCACATAGTTGGCTAATGCTAATTATATTAGCCTTCAAACCATCTACTAACAATATGTTGGAAAGAGAGAGGATATTGTCGAGGAAGTCGACAAGGATCGTCGAGGGATCGTCGAGGAAGTTGTCGACGAAAGACGAAGGAAGCAGCAAACAGCAAAACAGACTAACAGCAGCAGCAGGAGATCGGTCGACCGGCCCGGTCGACCGCCCACAGTAGCAGGAGCTTGGTCGACCGGTCTGGTCGACCGACGTGCACAACATGCACAAAGGCATGAGCGGTCGACCGCCCGGTCGACCGCAGGAGGAGCTCGGTCGACCGCCCGGTCGATCGACTGAAGTGCCCAACTCTCGGTTGGGAACGGTCGACCGGCCCGGTCGATCGACTGAAGTGCCCAACTCTCGGTTGGGAAACGGTCGACCGGCCCGGTCGACCGGCGTATGGGGTCGGTCGACCGCCCGGTCGACCGACAGTCGGGTTGCGGGCTGCGATTGCTGATTTAGAAATCTGTTGTATTTAAACAAGATTTCTAGGGTTTTGTTGCACCAAAGAAAAGGAGCAGCTCTCTTGATACGCAGAGGTGCTGCATCCATTGTAATTGATTTCTAAATTAATAGAATCTCTCTTTCATTGTCCCGAGGACGTAGGCATCAAGGCCGAACCTCGTTAATCATTGTTTTCGTGTTCTTTCTCTGAGATTATGATTTGTGCCGTGTTTGGAAGAATTATTCTTCGTGCTTGGGAGATTCAGAGATTCCTCTTCTGGTTGTTGTCGTAGCGCAACAAGTGGTATCAGAGCTTCCCAGGTTTCACTTGGGATTTTTCTGGAGATTCGGAGGGCTTCGGGATCTGATTCGGTGGAGATCGTGTGTCGATCTCAGATCAGAGGTAGTCGTGTTTGTGGGATCATGTGTCGATCTCAGAAGGACGCAAGGAGTGTTCAAGGAATCTTTGGTGGAGTAGATCCGGTGAGAAACTCAATCTAGGGTTTCAGGAAGAAGGTAAAAATCTAATTTTTATCGAAGTTGTGATCTATTTTCAGTTAGTTTTTTCCGCATAGATAGAGGATCAAGTAATCTAGATGGCAGAAGAAAGTATTTCGGTTAAGATCATGAATCCTCATTCGAGAATTGACGTGGTGAAGTTTAATGGCACAAATAATTTCGGGATGTGGAGATGTGAGGTTATGGATGCCCTGAATGCATCGAACCTCGAGGATACTCTCATTCTCGAGAAGAAGAGAAGCACGACCACTGATGAAGAGTGGGAGAAGATGAACAGGTCCGCGTGTGGGTTGATTCATTCATGTTTAACACAAAACATAAAATATCTTACATTACATGAGACGTCAGCAAAGCATCTGTGGGAGACCCTTGAGAAGAAATATCTGACCAAGAGTATCGAGTCAAGATTGCAGCTTAAGAGTAAGCTGTACCGGTTTCAGATGAAGAAGGGGAGCACAGTGAATGAGCACATCAACCGATACACGAAGCTTCTTACAGATTTGGTGAACGTGGATGTCAAGATAGATGAGGAAGACAAGGCGATCATTCTCCTGAACTCACTCCCGGCGGAGGAGTATGAGACATTCACTCTGACCTTTATCAATGGTAGGCAGACTCTGGACTACCATGAGGTGTCGTCTGTACTGGCAAGTTATGAAACGAGGAGAAAGGAGAGACATCCTTCTCAGTCAAGCTCATCGGCGGAGGCACTGGAAGTAAGAGGCAGGGGTTCATCAAGGAAGGACAAGGAGGAAAGAGGAAGATCAAAGTTCAGGCCAGGATTTAGGGATCTTAAAAGGAACCAATGTGCCTTCTACAGAGAGATAGGGCACTAGAAAGTGGACTGTCCGAAGTTCAAAGGGAAAAAAGGAGTCGAAGGCTGAAGCAAATCTTGCAAAGGTGACGAATACTCAGAGGAGTAGTTCACAGGCAGGTGGATCAAATTCGAACTCGTCAGGTTTCTCGTTTTCAGTCATTACTCCCATCGTTGGTCACTCATGGGAAGATGAGTGGATTTTGGATACAGGTACAACATACCATGCGTGCCCTAATCGGGGTTGGTTTTCTAGCTTTGAGAAGCTGGAGGGGTGTTCGGTCGGTATGGGCGATGATCACCCATGTAGCATGGAGGGTGTAGGTACAATCCGAATCAGGATGTTTGATGGGATGGTAAGGGAGCTGAAGGGAGTGAGGTATGTACCTCAGTTGAAGAGAAATCTAATCTCCGTTGGAGCTTTGGAAGCATCAGGCATGGTGATATCTGTTCAAGGTGGTGATCTCAGGATGATCAGAGGCTCGATGGTGGTGATGAAGGGCGTCCGCCAAGACAATCTCTACTACTTGAAGGGTAGTACGGTGACAGGTCAGGTGGAGACTTCCAGTTCCTCAGATGATGGTTGCCCGGAGTCTGGCAGGGAAAGGTCGACAAGAAGAAGAAAAGTCTTTGCAAGCTCCTGCAAAGATGGAATCGCTGGAAGGTGCTGCTACCTGCAAGTTGGAAGGTGAACACAGCTTTCTAGACAAGAAGAGGGTGAAATTCAGCACCAGTACTCACCGCAATGAAGGTCTTCTTGATTGTGTTCACATGTGCATTTGGGGGCCTGCTAAGACGGCATCGCTTGGAGGTCACAGGTATTTTGTCTCTTTCGTTGATAGTATATCTAGGCATTATTGGATATATCCAACGAGACAAAGTAGTGAAGCCCTAGATATATTGGTGAAGTGGAAAGGAAGAATGGAGAGGCAGATTGGTAGGAAGATAAAGGAGCTGAAAATTGGTAATGTTAGAAAGGACATGTACCAATTCCTACGATTTGGCCAGAATACCGGAATTGTTACTCACTTCACGACAGGTACAGATGGGTTGGCAAAAGAAGTAATCCGTTCCTTGCTGGAGGAGGTTCGGAGGTTGTTGTCTAATGCAGGATTGGACAAGTCGTTTTGGGCTGAGGCGACTGAGTATGCTAGCCATCTCATGAATAGATCGACTGCGATAGGAGGTAAAGCTCCATTGAAAATTTGGTCTGGGAAAGCTGCTCAAGATCATGATGTGTTGCGGGAGTTTGGAAGTCCGACCTACTTCAGTGCCAAGAATGGCAAGGTGAATCCGCGAGCAAAGAGGTTTGTCTATTTGGGCGTCAAGAGGAACATCTACAGGTTATGGGACCCCGAAGACAAGAAGATCGTGATGAGCAGGAATGTCACATTTGGAGAGACTTCAGTGTTGAAGTCCACCGTCTCTCAGCAGGTGGAGAGGACGGAGACCAAGGAAGTATCGCAGCGGGTGGAGGTTGATGCTACTCCATCATCTCCAGTTGGTTCGGCATTAGAGGAGACTTCATCGGATGTGACACCGGGTGGAGGTCAAGAAACCAAGGGTGATGCAGAACAGGTTGAAGACATTGCTGAGGATGTCGAGGTGTTTGCAGCTACTAGAACCAAGGTGAAACCACGCTCGTGATTAAAGAAGCATGAATCTCAAGCTTGTGATCGCGACAAGCTCAAGTTGAAGGCCGTTGTTCTCCATGATGGTCGGGAAGAGGTTCATATGACTCAGTCTGATAGGTTCACTACTGCAGATACAGGTACCAGTATTTGAGCTTGATGAAGCTTATTTCCAATGAACTACGGTTGGCTTGATCTTTTGGGCATGGTACGTAGGCAGCCGTAAAGGCGCAGCCATTTGGTGATGCAACTCTTGTGAAGCTAATTGGGTTCTCGAGAAGCTGTTTGGATCTTCACGTAGAGGTGAAGAGTTGTGGCCGATGGAACTTCACGTAGAGGTGGAGAGGCTTCACGTAGAGGTAAAGTGTTGTGGTTAGTTAGACTTCACGTAAAGGTGAGGTGTTGTGATCTCGATGAACAGGTGATCTTCCGGTGAGAAGATGTTGAGCTTGCATAAGGAGTGGTGTGCATCCAGTTGAAGCCGATGATATTTGGTGTGCTCTACGCAGACTTGGTTGGACCGTCAGTGGAAGACAGGTAGACTGATAGAGCTAGTCAGTTGGAGAGTCAGTGTTGGCTCATGAGGAGTCTTCGTGAGGTCGTGAAGTTGCTGAGGAGGAGCCACGATATGGTGATCGGCATGTATGGAAGTTCTCCTAAGGTGAAGTGCAGGGAAGGCATGTGCGATGTTTTTCACGGATAGCTGAGCTAAAGATTCCAAGCCGAGATCGTGTGTCGATTTCGTCGAGATCGTGTGTTGATTTCGTCCGGTGCGCGCAAGACGAGATCGTGTGTCGATTTTGCCGAGATCGTGTGTCGATTTTGCCAGGTGATGACTGGGGTACCTTGGAGATCGGTTCAGATTTGGAAGAATCTTCACCGAGGTGGAGAATTGTTGGAAAGAGAGAGGATATTGTCGAGGAAGTCGACAAGGATCGTCGAGGGATCATCGAGGAAGTTGTCGACGAAAGACGAAGGAAGCAGCAACAGCAAAACAGACTAACAGCAGCAGCAGCAGGAGATCGGTCGACCGGCCCGGTTGACCGCCCGCAGTAGCAAGAGCTCGGTCGACCGGTCCGGTCGACCGACATGCACAACATGCACAAAGGCATGAGCGGTCGACCGGGCGGTCGACCACAGGAGGAGCTCGGTCGACCGCCCGGTCGACCGACTGAAGTGCCTAACTCTCGGTTGGGAACGGTCGACCGGCCCGGTCGATCGGCGTATGGGGTCGGTCGACCGCCCGGTCGACCGACTGAAGTGCCCAACTCTCGGTTGGGAACGGTCGACCGGCCCGGTCGACCGGCATATGGGGTCGGTCAACCGCCCGGTTGACCGACAGTCGGGTTGCGGGCTGCGATTACTGATTTAGAAATCTGTTGTATTTAAACAAGATTTCTAGGGTTTTGTTGCACCAAAGGAAAGGAGCAGCTCTCTTGATACTCAGAGGTGCTGCATCCATTGTAATTGATTTTCTAAATCAATAGAATCTCTCTTTCATTGCCCCGAGGACGTAGGCATCAAGGCTAAACCTCGTTAATCATTGTTTTCGTGTTCTTTCTCTGAGATTGTGATTTGTGCTGTGTTTGGAAGAATTGTTCTTCGTGCTTGGGAGATTCAGGGATTCCTCTTCTGGTTGTTGTCATAACGCAACACAATACATTTTCTAAAATGGAGAAAGGTTTCTTACAATAGTTTCAATGTCAATGATTTTACCTTTACTATCATCTCCAAAGGTGACTGTGCTACCTTTACAACTTGATAGGGTTGCAAAAATTTGGATGTCTTGTCTTGTGCCTTGAGCAACCACTATCAAGGTACCATTTCATTCTACGTTGAGAAAGGTTGAATTAGGTTGAATACCTACAAGAGAATTTTGATATATACTTTTAGGTACCCAATGTCTTTGGGTACCTGAATGTTAGTATCTTGTTTAGAAACCTATTTTAGATATGAAATAGCATGAACATGTTTCTTTATAAAACATGAAGTAATAACATGACCTCTCTTCATGCAATAAATGCAAATTAAATTTGAAGTATTTTTGTGATATTAATGAGTATGAAAATCATGATTTCTGTACTGGTAGGATAGCATCCTGCCGACTGTTGTCGGTAGGATGGTATCCTTCCAGGACATGATTCAGTTCTACCTGCCTGATTTTGTGCATAAACAGTACTAGAAGTAAAAGCAACATCGGTAAATCTTTTAAGCGGATCTTTAAATCATCATTTTCAGTTTGAAGCTCTACAATTTTCACATGCAATTCATTTTTCTCTCTTAAAATATTTTCATAAATAGATGAACAAGATACATGTTCATTTTTCAAAGTAGTAAATCGTTTTGAAAGTTTTTTGTAATCTGCAACTAACTCAATATAAGCATCTTCTATTTCTTTAGAAGTAATATAGTCATCGAGTGTTACCTGTTCGTTGTCCACCATGAAGCATATATTTTCATTTGAGATGCTCAAATTTGCTTTATCTTTTTCTTCATTCTCAGAATCACTGGTTCTGGTTCATCTCATTCCACATACAAACCTTTCTTCTTCTTGAAGAATTTTTCATCTTTCCTTTTAAGTTGGGACAATCCTTCTCAATGTAACCAGGCTTATTGCATTCATAGCAATTTATGGAGCTGGTCTCATCTTTTCTTCTATTTGATCTTTGAAAGTTTCTCCTTTTATTAATTTTCTTCGTCATCATTTTGTTGACCTTTTTGATGACATAAGAAAGATCATCATCTTTATTTGTACTTTCTTCACTTGAAGACTCATCTTGTGTTCCTTTGAAAGTTATACTTTTTTTTTCATTTGAGTAGCATCATCTTGTTCTCTTTTCTTTGAAGATTCATTTTGATGTCCGCATTCTTCAAGATCCCCATTAATTCTTGGAAGGGGAGAGTGCTGATCTCTTTGTAAATCTGTATTGGATTAATAATGCTATTGTATTTCATGGGTAGACATCTCAACACCTTATTGTTCATTTCAAAGCAAGTAATAACTTTTATAAGAGATTAGAGATTATTAGTGATGCTTTTGAATCTATTAAGAAATCATCAATAGACTCATTAGGCAACAATCGAATAGATTTAAAATCTTATATAAGTATATTTATTTTACTATTCTTAATTTCATTAGTCTCCTCATTGGTGACTTCAAAATAATTTCACATCTCTTTAGCACATGTGATATCCATAACTTTATGAAACTCATTGCAAGATAATCCATTGATAATACAACTAATAACTTTGGAATTTCAATTAGCAAAAGAGAAATCCCTCTCGTCCCATTCAGATTGAGATTTTGGAACCTTCTTACCATCAACTTGTATAGTGGAAGAGGTGTAGCCATCTTCAATCATGCTCCAAATCTTTCAATCAATATATTAAATATGAATTCTCATGTATGCTTTCAAATATGCATAATTAGTACCATTAAATAATGGAGGCTCATTATTGGATCTCCCCTCTGGTAGAATAAGGTCACTAGTGGAAGACACATGATCAGTCTCTAAAATATAAAGCCTAAAAAATGAGTACTGAACTGGTACTAATTGTTAGACCCTAAAGGGGGTGAATAGGGTTAAGGGTAATTAAAATTAAATAAACCAGTTATATGACAGACTGTAAAAGAAGGCAGACTGGTAGGATCATGTAATTTGATGGTAGAATGACACAGTATGATGGTAAAAGCAACAGAGAATAGAATATAATAATGTAAAAGTAAATGCACAGTGGATAAATCACAAAAATAACAGTAAAGAGAACACAAACAATTTTAGGGTGGTTCGGGAAACACCCTACATCCACCACCTAGAGGTCTCCTCTCTAAAATTTGCAAATCTAGTAAAAAGCTTCTCTTTGAAGCAGGGATTACAACCACCAAGGCTCTTTCTTGGGATTGGATTTTCAATCCACCAGGATACTATCCAATCTTGGATTTACAGACCACCAAGATACTCTCCGATCTTGGATTTTCACACCACCTCTATCTTGAGGCACACAACAATGAGTATGACAAAGATTTTATTCTCTAACACAATATTGAGAAATAAATTAAGCACAATGATAGAATACAATAGGAGACTCTATGCAATCATATAATTCTAAGTATTATCAATTAATAACTTGGCACAATAAGTCTAAAGTAATAAGGAAGAGAATTTAGAATAAATGTAGAAGATCAAACTGAGATTCTCCAATAGAGAAATAAATGAAATGATGAAATTCTCTTGTATTGAATGCTTGAGACTTTTTCTGAAAATCAGAGCTTGAATGGACATGATAAGCTCAACCATTTTTGTTGCTGAGTTCTAAAATTTAAGGCTTGAATAGTAGAAGAGCTATGTTTTTACTTTCCTGAAATTTTCTGGTTTTGTTCTTGTTGTTGTAATGAATGAGTAAGGTGTTATATAAACAACAAGGCAACATCAAAGTGAATTCAACTGTTGGAGAAAGAGAGGCATATTTTTTTTCCCGTTTGAGCATTTAATGCTGCTGTAAAAAGATATCAAAACTATGCATAATCTTGAGCATTAAATGCTTCTACAGTAGTAAGATATGGAGAGGTATGGAGACCTAAGAGAGAGAGAAAAGGGATGAAGTTCTCTCTCAAAATTTATACCCAACGGATCTCTTACACAGCTGTATAAACTGGACAGTTTGGGGCCGTCAAAAACTATCAACAACATATGGATAGAGAGGGATAGTTTGACATGAACAAACACAGATTTTAAGTTGTAGAGCAAGATATGTACAACCCATTTTTGTGAAAGAAGTTAATGCAAAGAGTGGGTAGTTTACCAAGTGAAGTACAACCCATGTGGAACTATAACCTAGTTATCAAAGAAAAGAAAATATAATATCCAGAGAACAATCAAAACTGAACCAGAATTATAACAGAATTTTCTCACTTTAATTTGTACTGGACAGGGCTGGTAGAATTAGACTGAGTAGTAGGATGAGGTGGTAGAATGGAGATTCTACCTAGAAACTGAAACAGAAAGATCTTACTATGTGTCAAATATATGTTTCATAATAAAATTACTGTATAATTACTTAAATAGTTTTTATTGAAGAAATATATAGTTCAAAATATCTTTGACTCTTTCTTACTCTTCATAACTTGATGTATCTTGTAATAGCTTGATCTTGTAGAGTTAGATGTGCTTTGTTCCTAGTAGCTCTTTGTTAACTTGAATATAAAATTTGTGGAGCTTCACAAAATTTCTTTTATCCTCCATATGTATGTGACATTGATAGCTCAAATTCATTCATCCTCCAAGTATAGTCTTATCCTAAAATAAGACAACACTACTAATCCAACTTGTTAGTAGCTTAATTTATAGGTTAATTACATCATCAAAATCATAGGAGTTACATCATTATCATCACTACCAAATTCTTCTCCAAGGCCCCAAAAGATAAGAACACTCTTCGAGTTATACGAGGTAACAGAGAATAAAAATAATCTTACACTCTTTTATCTATTTTCCGATCCTGAGCCTATAGGCTTTGAAGAAGTTGTCCAACATAGAAGATAGAAAGAAGCCATTGATGAAGAAATCAAAGCTATCGAGAAGAATAGCACATGGGAACTTACCACACTACCGAAAGGCAAGGAAGCAATTGAATTCAAGTGGGTATACAAAGCAAAGAAGAATGTGAAAGGAGATATTGAACGCTATAAAGCTTGGTTGGTTGTCAAATGTTACAATCAAAATACTGGGATCGATTATGATGAGGTATACTCCCATGTTGCTCGGCTTGAAACTATCAGATTAATCATTTATATTGTTGTTCAAAATAATTGGAAAATCATTCAAGTGGATGTAAAATTCGTATTTCTGAATGAGAATCTTGAAGAAGAAGTATATGTAGAACAACCTATAGGTTATATAAGAAAGGACCAAGAGCTCAAAGTACTGAAGTTGAAAAAAGTATTAAACGGTTTGAAATAGGCACCAAGAGTTTGGAACAGCAGGATTGATGAATATTTTCAAGCTAATGGGTTCATCAAATGCCTATATGAACATGTCTTGTATACAAAGAAGGAAAAAATGGAGATTTCTTACAGGTCTGTTTGTATGTTGATGATCTTATATTTACAGGGAACAATACTAGAATGATCCAAGAGTTCAAAAACTTCATGATTCGAAAGTTTGAGATGACTGACATAGGGCTTATGTCCTATTATTTCGGTATTGAAGTGAAGCAAAAGGAGAAAGGAATTTTCATCTGTCAAAAAGTTTACGCAAAATTCATTTTGAAGAAATTCAACATGGAGGAGAGCAATGCAGTAAGTACACCAGTTGATTGTGGAATCAAATTATCAAGATATAATGAAGGAAGCAATGTTGATGCCACTTATTTCAAAAGCTTGGTGGGAAGTCTTCGCTATTTGACTTACATAAGGCCGAATATTCTCTATGGAGTTGGGTTAGTTAGTTGTTATATGGAGAAGCCAAAATCTACTCATTTAATGGCAGCAAAAAGGATCTTACGCTAAATCAAAGTAACAATCAGCTATGAACTTCTTTACACAAGGTATGATGACTTTCAACTCATTGGTTATACTGACAGTGACTAGCAGGAGATGTTGATGAACGAAAGAGCTCTACGGGTTACGTTTTCTTCCTGGGTAATACGTCATTTTCTTGGTCATAAGAAAAGCAAGCTATTGTCACTCTTTCAACTTGTAAAGTAGAATATGTTGCTGCATCATCTGGAGCTTGTCATACAATTTGGTTTCAGAATTTACTTAAAGATCTTCAACTTAACCAAGAACAACTAATGAAGATTTACATTGATAACAAATCAACCATTGCACTTGCAAAGTATCCTGTTTTCTATGAAAGCAGCAAACACATTGACACTCATTATTATTTTATTTGGAAGACCATAAACAAGAATAAGGTAGAACTAATTTCTGTCAAGATCCAAGATCAAGTTGCTGATATTTTCACAAAGCCACTGAAGCATGAAATATTCTCTATAATACGGAGTCAACTTGGAATGGTTACATCAACTTTAAGGGAGAATATTGAGAATTAAACCCGATAAGATAAGAAATAAAGAGTTGTGTCTCTTTAAAATGAAGAGTTTTATCCTTTAGAAGAATTATATCTATTTGAAATGAAAGGTTGTGTCCCTTAGGAAGAGATGTGTTTTTTGATTTCAAAAGTTGTGTTTCAAAAGTCATTTAGATCTCTATAAAAGAATTTATTTGGTGAGAATGTATGCAAGGAAGTAGAATGAGAATTGTATCTTTCATAAAAGATTAAACAAATTTATCATTGTTGTCTCCTCTATTCCTCGCCTCAGATTTATTTTTTGTTATCAGACCTATCATGTTATTATTTAGAGGTTCGTTTTAGTTTTCTAAAAAAATCATGAGAATTCCTGGTAGTTTCAAAAATTTTAGATGTTTTTAGTTTCTCTTGATTGAACATATTCATATTTATGTTCTTAATACTTGAAGTGTGCATGGGGATTTTCTTTTGAGGGAATTTTCTGTGGATGATGTAATAGCTTAATGCTAAGGTTGGGGTAGATGTTAGGCTCTAAACATTGTACATTTTGGAGCTATACATTGATGAGAAATAGGTTGGGGCTTTCGATTTTGAGGTCCCACTCTTTCTCTAAAAAAAAAAAAAAATCAATGAAATTTTCTTTATCCATCTATTGGCCATGGTTAGTCTCAGTGTGACCTGGCCAAGAAAGAAATCGAAATGAGATCCCAATCCTTCCTTTAAATTGTATACTAAATCATTTTCTCAATTTTCACCCTGTTCTTCTCTTATAAAACCTGTGGAACAAGGACATGCTCACATATAAACCAGTGTTGGTGGATGTTAATACTGGATTTTATAAATAAAATATAAAATACTATATATAATTTTGTAATTTTTTTGTGCACGATCTCTTCTTTTTAGATTATTTTTACTAAAATAAAGATACTTTAGAGTTCTATCTTAAGTGATAACTCATGAAAATATGTTATTAGAAGTCACAAGTTCAAACCTCAGGTGCAAAGGCCATTTGAGGGTTAAGCAGCCCATCTGCTCATTGAAGCCCAGACACATCCAGCCCAGTTTTTTGAGGCAACATCAAAATACAAGTAAAAATGGAAACAAATTTGTTACAACAACGCACGCCTCCAGGCCCTTCTGATTTGACTGGAGATGTGCTAGCTAGGCTGTGGAAAGCTCACACTGTCCCTGTTCTCATCACCAAGACGAATGCTGAGGAGGAATCTGCACCATGGCGTTTGTCCTTGGTGCGTAGGTTCCTTGGACGACCCATTTCCTTGCAACAAGTTCAGTATGGCCTTGGTTCTCTGTGGAGCCCCCAACAAGATTGGGAAGTGCTCCCCATGAAAGATGGTTTTTCCATTCTGTGTTTTACTTTGGGTCCTCCTTGGCGGTCCATGTGTTCTTGATGAAGCTGTGCTTGATATTTGACCTTGGTCACCGTATTTCAAGCTCTCCCCTGATGCTTTACCACGGGTAGTGCTTTGGTTGAGTCTCCCTGATCCTCCCCTTTCGCTTTGGTTAAGATTGGCCATTGATTTGATCATCGCTAGGGTTGGTCTTTGACTCGACTGGATGAGTCGACAGAGATGTTTCTGTTTGGTTGTCGTAATTGGCCGTAGTAATTCGTAAGTTATAATTGGTAAAGTCTTTTATATTTGTAAATGAGTTACATGCATGTAAGCTTTATGGTGTTTGGTTGGTAATATAAAGTTGTAAGTGGAAAAGTGTATTGTGGTTTACGGTGTTTGGTTGTCGTAATGTGTAAGTCGTAAGTGAAAAAGTTGATCACAAAATTAACTATTTGGTGATTTAAAAAGTTTTAATATTGCAAATAAATATTAAAAATATTAAATATTAAAAAAATTTAATATTAACATAAAAAAATAATACAAATTTGCATGACCACAAAATTAACAGTAACTGGGCTGTAAGTGAGTGATAATTGGGTTGCAAGTGAGGGGTAATTAGGTTGTGTAAGTCTTTTACGAATTACGGTCCAAACAAACGCCGTAGTTGTAACTGAGTTGTAAGTCATTTACGAATTACGGACTTTTACGCGAAACAAACGGCCCCAGTCTGTGTAGCTGTTGAAGTCGACCTCTCTAAGCCTCCGCTCCCTTGCACTGAGATCACTATTGAGGACTCTATGATCTCCCCTTTTTGGCAATCATTTGAATTTGAAAGTGTCCATTTGATTTGTCGATGTTGTGGCCGTAAGGGGCATCGTTCTTCTTCGTGTTCATTGCAGGTCCAGCTTGTTTCTCGCACATCGACATCGGCAATTAATGCAACTCTGCCAGCAACTTGTTCGAAGTCTATGTTATCATCATGGTATGCGTTCTATATAAACAACATGAAATTATATCAATTGAAATTGAAAAATATTATGATATAAACAAGAATTTAAATCATCAAAATTGTCTAAATTCACACTAGTACACATATATGAAAGTAGTCAATTAACTCAATATATATAAGCATGGGGAACATGTATAGAGTTTAGGCTAATATCATGAACATGCAAGCAATGTAAGAAAATAAGTTGAGATATTACCGATATGATTTAAGCAAGCAATCTCCATTTTCAAAGGTGGTATTTTCTCACCTTACTTCCTTGATAGCAATGTATCAAATTGGTTTGTTCTTTAAGCACCAAATGCATTCATCACCAAGGCACGACCTCCACCTAAATCTTGGAGGAGGACACACCCACATTAATTAAATTCAGTGTGTTTTTCGGTACCCATATCTTCTTGGGTCCTTGACGGTTAATATTTTCTCGAACCTAAATATTATTATTCTTCAAATTTAATATTGAATAACAAAATTGTGTAATATGGCTTTTCTGGTCACAATGTGTACAAGTGTACACCTTACTATAATGTGAGCATGTGTGTTATGCTTTGTGTACATACTTGATGTGTGCTTGTGGTGTATGTTTCTTTGGATTTTTCCATTTAGAAACAAAGAGTCAACTTTCTTCAAGTAAAAAAGCACATATTTTTTTTAAAATTTACATCTAAAACATTTATTCTATTTTTCAAATTCTCAAACTCATTTTGATCAAAAATAATTTTAGAGATTTTGCCCTTGCAAATACGCTTGTGAGAATCAAAATCATTCTTAGACTTTTCAAAATAAATAGATACGTCCTATTTTCTTTAAAAACAATATCTAATTTGTTTTCAAAACTCATTCTCTTTTCTCAATTTTTTTCTTTGAATTTCTAAAAGCTCATATCGTTCTTGTAATTCTTTGAAAAATCTACCAAGCTCATCAGTAGTCAATTCATCATCATCAAGAGAAGTTTCTAGAGATACCTTATTGGGGTCATTCCCATTGGTCATGAAGCAAACATTAGCAGTATCAACTTTCTCAATGAATTTGGTTTTTGAATCATCCTAAGTATTCACTATGACCTTCTTCTTGTATGCTCTTCTAAATGTGGTCACTTGGAGAGGGAGAATCCGCTATCAAACGTCATGTCTTTTTGCAAAGAAAACACGAACCCATCTCTTTTTTCTTTCATACTTAATTTGTGGTCTTGTCCTCTGGAAGATGCTAATCCTTCCTTTCTTATAAAATATTTTACCAACTTTTCTTATAAATATGACAAAGTATTTTTTTTCACCTTCATCCATAAATTCTTCTTCCTTCGCAATAGATGGAGTTGCCTTGAAGGACTTTTTTCTTGAGAGGTTGTCTTCCTTCACGAACCTTCATGTCCATCTCATGGTTTTGAGATTACTAATAAACCGGAGAAATCCATCTCCTTACAATCGTTGAGCTTCTTGAGAGTAGTACTTTTATCACCTTCCTTACTTTTGGTCATTGTCGATCTCATCACCTATGGAAGACAACCCATTAGTGATTTTTATGAAACATGTAAGCATTTCATCTATAAATTCATTATCAAGCATAAAAAAGTTCTCATATTTAAAATGTGACAAATCTATTTTGATCTCTTGACTTGAGAGGTACCCTTATGAGTTACGATCAAGTCATTCCATGCCTCAAATGAGGATTTACAATTAATAAAATGAGATAATCATTCAATGCTTGTGTTACTGCATATTGTGCCTTAGTATTGGCCTCATAATTCTTAGCGGTGGCTTCAGACAATATATCCTCATCACAGTAAGGTTTTACAAACTCTTTAGTGACGACCTTTACAACCCTAAACCTTAAAAACTTAAGAAATAAGGTCATCTTCACTTTTCAAATGAGAAAGGTTAAACCATCAAATTTGAGTGGGATTTGATGCTAGAGAAGTCGTGTGTTGCCATGTATGCAAACAAATATATAGAATATGCAGCAAACATTTAGCCAAAGAAAGGATCACTCTATGATGGTTAAACTAAAAAATCTAGAATACTAAACTCTGATACCAATTGAAATCATCTAGAGGGATGAATAGGTGATGAATAAAAATAATGACAAACAATGTGAAATTAAAAACAACTAAGCAATCTAGCAATACTATGAGTAAAGAAACAATCCCATGTAATCAAAATAATACAACATAATATATATCTAACATGTAAAGATTAAGACAATAGTAGCATGGAAGATATCAAAGGAGTGAGTTGAGTTGAGAGATAGAGAGAAGGCAATTGCAAACACGAGAATATGTTTGAACGTTCAAATCATTACTCTACATTCTCAACTTCACCGCAATGAAAGATTTTCAATACTATTTGATCTCATAAGATCACCAGCTCATACACATTCCCACAAGAACAACTGGACCCGCAAGTTCCTTACTCAGTGCCGCAACACCTATAATCACGAACCTACAAGGTTCAAAGTCGCAACCTCTATAACACTTTGAATACAAGATAGAAGTGATCTCTCTTTGATCACAAATGGCTCACGAAATAATCTTATAATCAAGTAAAGGAATTGAAGCCCTGAGATTGCCAGTGTGAGTAAAGCTTGAAGTATTTGGATTGAAAGCTCAAAGGTAGAAAACTAGGATTTGGAATGTTGGCTCAAAAATGATTTCTTCTGAAAATCTTATCAAAATCTCTTGGAAATCTTGAGCAAAATATTTAGCAAAAGTTGTTAAGGTTTTGTTACAGTGCCCCTATTTATAGAGGACCAAAATAGAGGAGAGAGACTCATAATAGCTGCTCTTGATTAACCCAGAAAAGACAAAATTTAAAATATAGGCGTTTGGAGTTAATCAAGCTTTATTATTAAGCCTATCAGTCGACCAGTTGGCCACTCGTCAACGGTCATATTTCTGACCGTTGGGGATAGCGGTCGACTGGACAATCGCCCGAACAACCCAAATAGAGAGCAAAACTTTCGTCGATCAACTAAAGCACAAACAGAGAGCAGAATACTACTCGCAGTTGACCGGGCGATCGACCGACATGCACAAGTTATACTTGTACAAGTCTGTGTAAAATCGATCAAGCGGCGGAGCAATCAGCTCTGCATGTCGGTCGACCGGACGGTCGACCAAGGGTCCAAATTGATACTTGGAAGTATTTTGAAATCCTTTTTGTTTTTTCAATTAAATACACGGAAAAACCTATACAAAAAATAAGTTCATGTAGACGTTTGAAGCCGAAATACATGTGATCCTATATCCACACAAAGAATGTAGTTTTAAACTGGTTTTAGTAAATTGTGAAATTTCTTTTCAGAATATTCTTTTTCAAATCCGTAAATTAAAATACCATTTTGTAAATGATCAAAGCTATCAAAATTCTTTTCAAAGATTTTGAAAACAAATACAGTAACTCTTTTGTGTGTGTGAATCTCATGAGCAATCCAAACTTTTAAACTTGGTTTTGATAAATTAAATCTTACATTGTTTTAAAAAAAAAAAAATTCTAGAGTGCTTTAACTTCCATCTCTCTTGAGCTTAACTCCATCCTTGAATGCTATATATATTCTTGATGCTTGAGCTCTTGAATCTCTTTGATGTTAGCTACAAAACATGTGAGTCTTTTAGAGAAGCTAATTTTAACTATAATAATCTTTATATACCTGTAAATTAAACAAATAAAAATTATTAGTACAAATAACTTCATGAGATAATCATCATCAAAACTAGGGTGAAGTGCCCGCTAGGCCAACAACGTGAACCTCCAGCTGCTAATCAGGTTAGTTTAGGAGAGGGTATGTATATGTTTACTGTAGCCCCCTTTATTTTTCATTCATTTGTTTTAGGATTTTTATGTTTGTCTTTGTGAGTCAGTTTAATGAGTCAGCGTAGTTTTGGTATTTAGAGAGTCGTTTTATGTATCTTTTCGTCTAACTTATGTGCCAAGTTTCTGAAAATCACCTAGAGGGGGGGTGAATAGGTGATAATGCTAATCAATGGACAAATTTAAAAATTAAGATGTAACAATCACCACACAAGATTCACAAGATGAATGAAAGCAAGTAAATATAGCAATAATGATGATAAGCAAGTAATGAGTGCAAGAATGTAAACCAATCGCAAACACAAGGATATGTTATCGAGGTTCGAGCACCCAGCTCTACTCCCCGCCTTCCCCAGAAGGATTCTAGCTACTTCCACTATCTCAAAGAAATCACAATTACACCGGAGTACCCAACTCCACAATCTCGATTACAAGCAATTTCTGAGTAGTCAAAAGATCACAAACTCTCTCTTTAAAATGTCTCTTCCCTTACAAAAGGTCCTCAGAGAACAATGAGTAGGAATGAAGCTCTTGTTGTAAGTGAAGAAAGAAAATTAAATCAGAGAATATTTGAAAAACCACTTCAGAAAATGAGAGAGAATTTCAGCACAAAAATCAAGAAACAAATCTCTTTTGAAAGCCTTAAACTTTTGAATTTTTCTTGCAAAAATTGTTGTAACCAATTTCTCCCCAAACACCCCTATTTATAGGAGAGGGCTAGGGTTTAGGGATAATACAAACTTAAGGTTAATTAAGTCATATTAGATTTGAAATATACCCCTAAATCAAATTTTAAACACAAGAAGACAAAATAAAACAGCTTATTAAAAACTGCCCGTTACTGTTCAACGGATAGTTCGGTCGACTGGCCGGTCGACCGCACGTTCAAAATTATGACCGTTGCAGGCCAGCGGTCGACCGCCCGGTCGACCCAATCTATCCGAGAGCAGACTGAGTTACAGTCGGTCGACCGTGCGGTCGACCGCAAAAACGTGCACACTGATACATGTACACCCAGAACTACAGTCGACTGGGCTGGTCGACCGGCCAAACCTGTCATAGGTCCGGTCGACTGTCCGGTCGACTGGTTCAGGTCAAAAACCAGGTTTTGGATAGAAAATCAAAAGGGATTTTGATTTTGACAAAAATACTTTTGAACAGGGATTAGCATAAAACATAAATATATATCTGTAGGCAAAATCTTGTATGCAAAATATTTTTGTATAAATTATAAGAAATTATTTTGGATTAGGTATGTGCGCAAAAACGTGTGTGATAGAGCTTCAAACCTATCCACTATTCTTTAACAAACTATAAAACTATAAACAAAATAATTAAAGACTTCTTGAGAAAACTTCAAGTCTTTGAGCCATGCAATCCTTGCTAGAGCCTTCTTCTTCTATGATCCTTCCTTGATGTGCAATATGCCTTCATAACTTTATGAACCTAAAAGTTGTTGCAATAGCAAGCAATGCCCTCCAAACATGGTACTTATCCTGAAACTTATCTTAAGCAAATTCATTAGTACCAAATAGCTCTTATTTGGTTTGTCATCATCAAAACACAAAACAATTAGAGAGTGTAACCTCTTGGGCCAACAATCTCCCCCTTTTGATGATGACAAAACAAATAGGCTATAAACAAAAATATAGGGGAGGAGAAAACTCCCCCTCAAATTATGCTATATGAAAAACACAAGAATTTATTGAAAATAAAAAAAAATGCTCTTGATACTAATTGAAACCAATTAACAAGAATTCTCAAAAACGCATGAAAACAAAACAAGACAACAAAAACATATATAAACTCATATAAACTCATATGGAACCAAGACCATATAAATTTATTTTTGTCCATGTAAACTTATTCTCCCCCTTTTTGTCATACATCAAAAAGGGTTATGAAAAATATGTCTATTCAATAACACAAACATTAAGTTCTCCACAAATAAACGAGAATCTAGCAAAATCAAGTGGTTTAGTGAAAATATCGGCTAGTTGTAAATCCGTGGAAACATAATCAATATCTATATCTCCTTTCTCAAAATGATCTCTAAGAAAGTGATATCTAATCTCAATGTGCTTGGTCTTACTATGTTGATTTACATTCTTAGTCATGTGAATAGTACTAGTATTATCACAAAATATTTTTATATGATCAAAATGCAAATCAAAATCAAGGAGAGTATGTTTCATCCAAAGGACTTGTGCACAACAAGCCCCGCGGTAACATACTCCGCCTCGGCGGTGAGAGTGCTACGGAATTTTGTTTCCTAGAGGACCATGAAACAAGACAATTACCAAGAAATTAATATGTCCCACTAGTACTCTTTCTATCTACTCTACAACCCGCATAGTCGGCATCCGAATAACTCGTCATTGAGAAATCTCTGATTTTCGGATACCATAAACCCATCCCAATAGTGCCCTTAATATAACGAATAATGCGTTTTACCGCAATAAGATGGGACTCTTTAGGACACGATTGAAATCTAGCACAAAGACACACACTAAATATGATATCCGGCCTACTTGCCGTTAAATATAAAAGACTTCCTATCATGCTTCTATATAATTTAATATCAACATTTTTACCTTGGTCATCTTTATCAAGCTTGGTTGTAGTTGCCATGGGAGTGTTGCAAGTCTTTGAGCCTTCAAGTCCAAACTTCTTTACGAGTTCCTTTGCGTACTTGGCTTGACTTATGAACGTCCCGTTTTGTAATTGCTTGATTTGGAGTCCAAGAAAGAAATTGAGCTCACCCATTGAAGACATTTCAAATTCAAGTTGCATGACCTTTTCAAAATCCTTGCATAAAAGCTCATTAGTAAAACTAAAAATTATATCATCTACATAAATTTGCACAATTAATATATCATTATCAACATGCTTAGTAAATAGAGTTGTGTCTACTTTGCCTTTAACAAAATCCTTTGAAATTAGAAAACTAGAAAGCCTTTCATACCAAGCTCTAGGAGCTTGTTTCAATCCATATAAAGCTTTATCAAGTTTGAAAATAAAATCGGGATGAATATGATCAACAAAACCGGGAGGTTGAGAAACATAAACTTCTTCATTAATAAAACCATTCAAGAATGCACTTTTCACATCCATTTGAAAAAGTTTAAAATTTTTGAAAGATGCAAAATCTAGTATCATCCGTATGGCTTCAAGCCGTGCTACGGGTGCAAAGGTCTCCTCAAAGTCAATTCCTTCAACTTGAGTGTAACCTTAGGCCACTAACCTAGCTTTATTCCTAATGACATTTCCGGACTCATCCATCTTGTTTCTAAAGATCCACTTAGTACCAATTATTGGTCTATCGTGGGGCTTAGGAACAAGATGCCAAACTTGATTGCGCTCAAATTGATTGAGTTCCTCTTGCATGGCAAGCAACCAATATGGGTCCGTCTCGGCTTCGAGAATGCCTTTGGGTTCAAAATGAAAAATGAAAGCAAAGTTACCACATAGGTCATGGAGTTTGGAGCGTGTTGTGACTCCTTTAGATGCATCACCCAAGATGAGCTCCTTAGGATGATTTGTAGCGTATCTCCAAGCTTTAGGAAGCGGTTGAGAGCTTTCCTCTTTATCCTCTTGAAC
Organism: Agave tequilana; assembly: GCA_038442645.1. Lineage (NCBI taxonomy): Eukaryota > Viridiplantae > Streptophyta > Magnoliopsida > Asparagales > Asparagaceae > Agave > Agave tequilana. Next base: position 114,844 of record JAVJIF010010281.1, read on the forward strand.
ATCACCAATTGATTCTTGCTTTTCTTCTTGAGCGGGTGAGTCCTTCAAGGATAGTCTCTCCATGTCTTCACCTAATGGTTCAATCTCTACAACATTCTCAACAACCACATCAGATTCTTCAAACTTAACATGCATGGTTTCTTCAATAGTAAGTGACGATCTATTAAAAACTCTATATGCTTTGCTAGTAGAAGAATATCCAACAAAGATAACTTCATAAGCCTTAGCATCAAATTTACCCAAATTCTCTTTAGTATTTAAAACAAAACACTTGCATCCAAAATTTTAAAATATGCAACATTAGGTTTTCTAGAATGATACATTTCAAAAGATGTTTTGGAAGAATTTTTACACATATAAATACGATTTGAAATATAGCATGCGGTGTTTACGGCCTCGGCCCATAAATATTGAGGGAGGTCATATTCACTTATCATTGTCCTAGCCATCTCTTGAAGTGTTCTATTTTTCATTTCTACAACTCCATTTTGTTGTGGAGTCCTAGGACAAGACATTTCATGCTTGATTCCCTTTTCATCACAATAAGTCATGAAGAGTTGGTTAACAAACTCACCACCTCTATCACTCCTTATTCTCAAAATCGAAAAACCTTTTTCTTTTTCAACCCTTTTTCGAAAGATTTTGAAATATGAAAATGTTTGATCTTTACTTTGCAAGAAGAAAACCCAAGTGAAACGGGAAAAATCATCAACTAAAACAAATGTAAATCTACTACCATTTAAACTTTTAGTTTGTGTTGGTCCAAAAAGATCCATATGAATTAGTTCTAAGGGCCTAGTAGTCATGATATCCTTAATTGGTTTGAAGGAAGACTTGGTTTGTTTTCCAAGTTGGCACGCACCACAAATGCGGTCTTTCTCAAACTTTAAGCAAGGTATACCCTTTACTAAATCCTTAGAATTAATTCTAGCAAGATGGTCAAAAGATGCATGTCCTAATCTTCTATGCCAAAGCCAAGAATTTTCATCAAAAGCATTCAAGCATTTAGTAGAACAATCTAAATTAAGCATGTCAATGATATAAACATTATTGTCACGAAAACCGGTAAGAATACAAACATCGGATTTAACATCAAAAATCTTGCAAGAAGAATCATAAAAAACAACTTTAAGTCTACGGTCACAAAGTTGACTAATGCTAAGCAAATTATGTTTTAAACCATCTACTAAAACAACATTCTCTATAATAGGAGATGCACCAATTTGAATGTTACCTATACCGATGATAGTTCCTTTGGAGTCATCCCCGAAGGTGACGTAGCCACCTTCCATGTACCTTGATAGGGTTGTAAAGTTGTTGATATCCCACGTCATATGTCTTGAACAACCACTATCAAGGTACCACCGCTCCCTACGTCTTGGAGCCTTGGTGTGTACTTACATCAAATAATTTAGGACTTGATTTTGGTACCCACATTTTCTTGGGTCCTAGGGGGTTAGTTTCATTAACCCAAATAAGATTATTTGATCTATTAACTTGGTCATAGCAAAATTTAGCTAAATGTCCATTTTTACCACAATATGTGCATCTATATACTCTACCATATTTGAAAGCATAATGAGTGTGTGATTTGTGAGCATGAGAGTTGTGAGCATGAAAAGATTTAGCATGTGTAGTGTGAGCATGAGTAGACTTAACATGTGAGGTGTGCTTTTTAGAAATCATGTTCTCAAGTTTCTTTGTATTAAAAGCACAATCATTTAAAACTTTTTCAAAATCATTTATTTTAGATTTAAAAGAAGAAATTTCTTTTTCATCAACAATAGGAGATTTTCCCTTACAAGAAACCTTGTAGGCATTAAACTCATTTTGAAGAGAAATAAGATTAGAAGAAATATCACCTTTTTCTTTAGAAACCATAGCAAGTTGATTTTTAAGAAAAGCAACTTCTTTTTGTAATTTAAAACATTCAATTTTTTATTGTCATAAGTTTCAGAAAGTTCAACAAAGGCATGTACAAGAACTTCCTTACTTAGTTCATCATCTTCATCATCATGAGATTGAGGGGTTACCTTAGGAGTGCTTGCCATGAAACACATGTTCGCCGTATCCACCTCTTCTTCGGACTCGCTTTCCGAATCCCACGTTGCCTTGTATGCTTTCTTTTCCTCCGGCTTCTTTGGCTTGAAGGAGGAAGTCATCTTCTTCTTAAACTCCGGGCAATCCGCCATGATATGTCCAGGTTTGCGGCAATTATAGCAAATGATCCTTCTCTCCTCTTTGCCTTCAAATTTCTTCCGGAAGTTGATCTTGTTCTTCCGGTACAACCTCTTGACATTCCGCACAAGTAGAGTTAGCTCCTCATCATCTTCTTCGTCTTCTTCATCGTCATCATTGGTGGATGAAGTCTTGAAGGCTATGGATTTCTTCTTTGAAGTAGTGGCCTCTTCTCTTGCCTTCTTCTCCATCTCATGGGTCTTTAGGTTCCCAATGAGACTAATGAGGTCCATCTCGTCCTTGTCGTTCAATTCTTTTAAGGTGGTGGCCTTTATCTCCCATAAAGACGGAAGAGCCCGAATCACTTTCCGCACCTTTTGATCGTTGGAGATGTCATCACCTAAGGAAGAAAGACCATTAGTGATTTTAGTAAACCTTGTAATCATACTATCAATAGACTCATCATCAATCATTTTAAATGACTCATATTGGGACCTCAAGAGATCTATCTTAGCTCTCTTGACTTGTGAAGTCCCTTCGTGTGTGACCAATAAGTGTTGCCAAATCTCATAGGCGGATTGGCAGTGAATTACCCGAGTAAGGTCATCCTCATTCAAGGCGGTTAATAGGGAGTATTGGGCCTTAGAGTTAGCCTCATATTCTCTAAAGTTGAAGTCGGTCCAAGTGCTCTCATCACCATCGGGTGCTACATAGAGTTTGGTCAAGGACTTGGCCACTAAGCTACCCAAAGATTGCAAAAATATAGTCATCCTAACCTTCCAAATAGGGAAATTAAGTCCATCAAATTTAGGAGGGGTTTTAATGTTATCGGCCATGTTTACTAGTGTATGAATGTATGAATGACAATGTTGATTAGCAAATTTTAAGGATCTCTCTATGGATGATCTCTCTATGGATGTTAAGCCAAAACCTAGAGTCCAAACTCTGATACCAATTGAAAATCACCTAGAGGGGGGGGTGAATAGGTGATAATGCTAATCAATGGACAAATTTAAAAATTAAGATGTAACAATCACCACACAAGATTCACAAGATGAATGAAAGCAAGTAAATATAGCAATAATGATGATAAGCAAGTAATGAGTGCAAGAATGTAAACCAATCGCAAACACAAGGATATGTTATCGAGGTTCGAGCACCCAGCTCTACTCCCCGCCTTCCCCAGAAGGATTCTAGCTACTTCCACTATCTCAAAGAAATCACAATTACACCGGAGTACCCAACTCCACAATCTCGATTACAAGCAATTTCTGAGTAGTCAAAAGACCACAAACTCTCTCTTTCAAATGTCTCTTCCCTTACAAAAGGTCCTTAGAGAACAATGAGTAGGAATGAAGCTCTTGTTGTAAGTGAAGAAAGAAAATTAAATCAGAGAGTATTTGAAAAACCACTTCAGAAAATGAGAGAGAATTTCAGCACAAAAATCAAGAAACAAATCTCTTTTGAAAGCCTTAAACTTTTGAATTTTTCTTGCAAAAATTGTTGTAACCAATCTCTCCCCAAACACCCCTATTTATAGGAGAGGGCTAGGGTTTAGGGATAATACAAACTTAAGGTTAATTAAGTCATATTAGATTTGAAATATACCCCTAAATCAAATTTTAAATACAAGAAGACAAAATAAAACAGCTTATTAAAAACTGCCCGTTACTGTTCAACGGATAGTTCGGTCGACTGGCCGGTCGACCGCACGTTCAAAATTATGACCGTTGCAGGCCAGCGGTCGACCGCCCGGTCGACCCAATCTATCCGAGAGCAGACTGAGTTACAGTCGGTCGACCGTGCGGTCGACCGCAAAAACATGCACACTGATACATGTACACTCAGAACTACAGTCGACTGGGCCGGTCGACCGGCCAAACCTGTCATAGGTCCGGTCGACTGTCCGGTCGACTGGTTCAGGTCAAAAACCAGGTTTTGGATAGAAAATCAAAAGGGATTTTGATTTTGACAAAATACTTTTGAACAGGGATTAACATAAAATATAAATATATATCTGTAGGCAAAATCTTGTATGCAAAATATTTTTGTATAAATTATAAGAAATTATTTTGGATTAGGTATGTGCGCAAAAACGTGTGTGATAGAGCTTCAAACCTATCCACTATTCTTTAACAAACTATAAAAGTAAAAACAAAATAATTAAAGACTTCTTGAGCAAACTTCAAGTCTTTGAGCCATGCAATCCTTGCTAGAGCCTTCTTCTTCTATGATCCTTCCTTGATGTGCAATATGCCTTCATAGCTTTATGACCCTAGAAGTTGTTGCAATAGCAAGCAATGCCCTCCAAACATGGTACTTATCCTGAAACTTATCTTAAGCAAATTCATTAGTACCAAATAGCTCTTATTTGGTTTGTCATCATCAAAACACAAAACAATTGGAGAGTGTAACCTCTTGGGCCAACAGTTTCTTGCAAGCAATACAGGATAAGCGAGGATGAATTCAAACACGCGAAGGAGCTGTTTCGGTACATGAGTTATTTTCAATTGTAATGTACTGTTATAATTTTCATGATTATTCTCATATGCTTGGATTGATTGATAATTATGATCATGTGCATGTAAGTGTGAGTATAATGCTTTCTATTTATCTCTGTTTTCAATTATGTGCATGAGGACATGACACAATTGAAGTATGGGGGTGCATGTAGAGTTTGTGTCATTATTTTTGTCTTCTTTATTTTCTTCTTTTTTCTTAGTTTTTTAGGTTTTTTGAGTCTAAAAAATTGATTTCTACAAAGATTTAGCTAGTGTGTAAGTGAATTAGTATCTATTGCTTCAACTTTAAAGGTGAAATTGAGATGAGAGAGCCGTAGACTCTTAAATAAAAAGTAGAATTTAAAAACCGATACACCATCTAAACTTAGTTAAAATGATAGTGTGCCCTACGTCACGTACACCATTAACTTGGGATAGTGACAAAAACTAGAGTACTTCTATAAAAAAAACCATTCTTTTTATGTTGACAGAAAAAAACCATTTTCTGACAAAAACTAGAACTTATCCAATAACCTTATGCTCATAATTTCTTTACTCAGTCAAGAATTATGTTGACAATTTTTTCATCGATCACTTGAGAACCGTTATCATCAAGCTTATAATTATTGCTATTATAAGCTTTCAACATATCCTCATATGAACACTAATTATTTTCTCAATCAGATTCTTCTTCTTCTTCTTCCATGAAATTATTGAGGAGCATATCTCCATCTAACTTTTCCACCAAATCAACTATCTCCCTTGATTCTACCTCAGCTGCATTAACTCATTTCCCCTTCGTCCAGAGAAGATTGAAATTACAATCACAGCAAACACAAGAAGCCAATGCTAACATACCTCCTTCAAGATCACGATGAGACCTCAGATTTAGACTCTCCATCGAAGTTCATAATCTTGAATTGTAGCATCCATTGTTCAATCCGCACTTCATCCAACCAATATTGTTATTTCCTTAAATTTCTATCACAGTGAAAACGGAATACTCGTTCTTGATAGTTCTTTGTCGTCAAAGAGAAAAACTTGCTTGTTCTTGATTGCTCCTTTCAATCTCTATCACCATGTCAATCCTCAATTTATTAAAGCTGAGTGCTCTCAGTGAAAGAACCAAAATACTGAGGATATGATTCAGTGAAGTAGATCATGTAAGCCCTAAGTAATCACTTTTGAGAACTTGCAACCATGTAAAAATGCAGGGGTCGGTTTTCTGGCGAAGCCTCTCGGATGCTTAAGCCAATACCAGTTTGAGCAGAAGTAAAAGAATTGAAATGAGCTAATGAGAAGATATTTCCATTGAAGAAAATCAAAACCCTTGTTTACAGAGTTAGAAATACTAGAAAGGTGGTTAAAGAAGTGCTACATTAGCATGGTCGAACAAGTACAAAGACCTTTTTTTTTTAGGTATAGAATGCTCGATTCTTGATGCTTGAATAAGATGCTTGCTACTGAGCATATCGCAGGAATAAAAGACCCACAGGATAGGTTAGGACTTTATTGGGCTAGACCCGTAAGGATATAAAAAAGATCTAATCAGGATAAGATAAAATAATCTTAACTTGAAATTCAAATCAAGATTGATCTGAATCTTATTAGTTGTTGATAAATTACAACTCTATCTCCTATGATCTTATTGATTGGAGATGAGGATTACAACTTTATCTTCAACCATTATATAAACCCATGATGACTTAATGTTGGTAAATAAAAGAAGTTTTTCTTCTACTAAAGAGTAAGAAGAATCCTCATCTCTTTTCCCTCAAGCATAAAGTACTTTCATTAGGTACTTGAACTGTGGGTTTAAGCGATCGTGTAAATCACCTAGAGGGGGGGGGGATAGGTGACGAGTAAAGGATAATGTCAAATAATATGTAATTAATGAAATTACTTGCTAATGAACAAGAATCAATATCAACACACGATAATATTACACAAGAATATAAGTATCAATAAGAAATAGATCAATAGAAGCATGCAATAGAGTATAGAGTAAGTTAAGTAGAGATATAGAGAGAGCACACAATCACAATGTCGGGAAATTTGTTTTGAGGTTCGAACAACGCTCCACGTCCCCGCCTTCACCGTGTGAAGGGTTTAGCACTATTCCTGATCCTGCGAGATCACCACTCTACACGTTCTCAGAAGAGCAAACCGGACCCGCAAGTCCTCTTTGTCGGTGCCATGACACCCTACAATCAACGAACCCGTAAGATCGCTTTGAAGCCGCAACCTCTACAACTCTTCAATACAAGTGAGCTGATCTCACCTAGATCACCAAAAATGGGCTCACAAATAATCCTTATAATCAAGATAAGACCTTATAGCTCTGAGATTGTAGTGAGAAAAGCTTTGAAATAAGTGGAATGGAGAATCAAAGCTAGAGAAATCTTATATGGATTTTGCTCAAAAACTTCTCTTTTTGAAAAATATTTCTCTCAAAAACTTGGATCATATATATATATAGGGTCAAAATTTAAGAGAGAAAACCAAAAAACCGTTGGGGATTAGTAACTAATCAAAAGGTAAATAATATAGTCATGGGGTTAAAAGCAGCAAAAAAAGACTCTGCGGTTGACCGTCAACAGTCATATTTTTTACAGTTGGGCAGCGTCGGTCGATCGGGCGGTCGATCGAACAAAATCAAGAGCAAAGGGTGTTGTAGTCGGTCGAAGACTCAGTCGACCGAGATGCACTGTTACAATTGTGCATGATGGTCGATAGCCTGGTCGACCGTCCCGTCGACCGACCCTGGGTAAAAACTGTTTTTTGAAGTGTTTTGAAATTCTGTGTGATTTTTCATAAATATATTTTCAAATACATGAATATAAAACATAGTCCATGGGGTAATATGAAATTCAAAACTATGAGATTATATATTATCACAAATTTAAGATGTAGAACTAAAATTTTGTTAATGATGAAATATCTTTTTGAATAATAAATGTTTTTCAACAAACCATTTTGAAAAATCTTTCTAAACCTATTGAAATTGTTTTCAAAACTTTTAGGAATAAACACTTATGAAATACTCTGTGTGTGTGTGTGTCAAGCTCATGAGCTACCAAAGTAACCAATCTTGGTTTTGATAAAACTAATTCTTACACAAATAAGAAAAATACTTGTCTTGACAAATTTTATTTTGCAATGTGGATTCCTTGAGCTTGATTCTTATCACAAGTGATATGATTGAATTTAATGCTTGGGCTCTTGGATCGCTAACCTGAAACTTGAAAACTTGTGAGTCTTTATGAGAAGTTCGAACACATGATTGAAAAGAAACTTGAAACTTATGTATATAAAAATATTAATACATAAATAACTACATGAGATTATCATCATCAAAACTAAGGGAAATGACCTTGGGGCCAACAATCTCTCTTTTTTGATGATGACAAAACACATAGAGTTATTTTAGGCAAATATGGAAGAAGCTTCAAGTAAAGCTCCCCCTAAACACATGCGTATCATAAATATGATATTTAAGCTTAATGCATCAATATAACGCATAGTCAAAGAAATAGTTAAGATACAAACTCTATGTAATACATTTATACATAACAATATGTGAAGAATAAAAAATATATGCATAAATGCTTTTCTCCATCCATCCAAAACAACCGACCTCCAAATAATAAAATGATGAATAAGATTTCAACACATGAATGACTCAATCATCACAAGAAAAGGTAAAACTAAAGTACAATATATATGATATATAAGTCTTGTACCCAATCAACATCACAAAACCAAATGAAGTCACATAATATCATCATCAGTATCAAAATTTTATAGTACTAGAGTTTATCACACATAAAGCTAACAAAGTTTTTAAAATACCCAACACAAATACATGAAACAAAAACTGAAAATTACTCATATAGAAGAAACACCACATCATACTACCACTAATACCTTCTTCTACTTCTTGTTCTACTTTTCCCCTTTTTGTCACTCATCAATAAGGGAATGGCTCAAACGTCTTCTTCCTCATCAATGTCAATAGTAGGCTCAGCAATAGGACGATAGGCTTCGGAGGGATCCTGATGAGCAGTCCATGGATTGAATGGAGGACCAGTCGGAGGAAGAGGCTGAGCATAAGCATCTGGAATAGGAACAAGCCAATCATGCCTGAAACAGCCGTAGTCATTGCAACGCTGAAGATATCATTTAATGCTCGTTCCGAAGTGCTCTTTGGTTAGCTAAAATCTTCTCTGTGGATGAAGTGATGTTCAGAGACAGATCATTCAGCTGAGTCATAATGCCTACATATGGATCAACAACTGAAGAAGAGGAGCCAGAGGTAAAAGGCTGAACAGGAGGCGAGGCAAGATGGGGAGGAGCATGAGCACGAAGTCCAGCTTGCATCCTTTTAAGGAGGGTGCGATCAATGTCAATGGAAGGAGCAATGATTTTCATCAGAAAGATCAATTTTGAGGTCTTGAACATGTGAGTGAGAATCAATCCGTATGGGAGATTTCTATTCGGAATCAATAAGTGTTTAGAAAGCATGAAGTCGATGATGAGTCTAAGAATGTTAACTTTAATGCCTCACCGAAGGCAATAAATGAGATGAGGGACACAATCATGGGCATGACTATATTCTCCTAATTTTTGGAGGAGATTATGAAACACAATTTTTGCAAGGACTTGAGTGAGAAGTGTGTAGTACTTCACCTCCTCATTCTTCACAAGGGTTGGGTTCTCATCATTGTGGAAAGTCATGAGGCAGCGAGTGCATTCTCACCGTCGGGATACATGAAGTCATGAAGATCTAGATGAAAAATCTCTTCACCCTCACAAGACAATTTTAAGATTCTAGCGAATCACTCAAGTGATATATTGATATCAATAATTTTGACACGAGATCAGATGTGATTGTCATGGAAGAAAAGATAAGATTAGAAATATTAAACTAATTCAGGGTGAACTTGTTCCATGATAGTGAGAAAATATTCTAAGGAACTAGTTCTAAAATTGGGGCCAAGATTTAGATGCTCGGCCAAAACAATAGATATTCCTGAAATCACATATTTGTTGTAGGTCACCAAGTGTTTATATAAAGTATTCTTCGTAACAAACACATTTTGAGTCGAGAGGAGAATACAGGTTGTTTGGATTCATTTTTCTGACGTTTTAGATACATGATGAAATAACAGATATATGAACTGAAACAATAGAAGATAAAAACAAAATTATTAGAAAAATATAGAGAAAAAGGCATGAATAACATAAAAGTAAATTAAGATGTGATGTAGAGAAATATACTTGGTGAAAATCAGAAATTTCTTCACCAAAGTGAAGTGGATGTGGAGTAAATTTGATTTTCAAAAGATTTTGTATGGAAATATAGGGAGTAAGAAAAATTTTGGAGAGATGTGTTGGATAAGAAAGAGGGGAGTCAACAGAAGAAGAGAGAAGAGAAAGAAAACAAAAATTTCTAGGGTTTCTAAACAGTTATAATAGCCAGATCTGAAAGCTCGTCCACCGGTCGGTCGACCGAAAAAACCCGAGAGCACTGACAAACAACCGTCTACATATCTCGATCGACCGGTTGGTCTACTGACAGACGAAGTAAGTCTTTAATAGGCTTACTCGATCGACCGTCCGGTCGACCGAACAATCCAGTAAGTCCTGTAGACTTACTCGGTCGACCGGATTGCTCCAAAAACACAAAAATGAGTATTTTCAAAAATAAAATTTCTAATACCAATAGTTTTTATAAATTCTAGACTTAAGTTAAAACAATATATGCATCAAGAGTATGCTAAAATTATTTTGATAATAATGTGCCAAAATGTTAGATTAGGCCAATAACTATATGCTTAATATATCCATGCTAAAGAAAATACATGCATAAGACATAAATTAAGCCAATAAATAAGAAATAAAGTCGTATACCCTTTATGGGCTCTAAACTTCTCCTCATCATTCCTCTAAATTATGAGTTGAGGTGTTCTTTGCTTTTCTTATTTGTATTGCTTAATAAATGGATTAAAAAATATTTAGATCATTTTATAAAACAATCACCGATGGTATCATAATACACTCATGGACGAGTAGTGAAAACATATATAAAGTCTATGAAATCAATAGAGTATTTATGCGAGATATTCACAAAGATGCCATCAAAATACACTAATTAATTAAAAAAAATTTACTCATATACATGGAGATAGTCTAACAATACATTCAATCATATGAAAATACTAATGATAGATTAAGGGCTATCAACATGAACATGTGACCATAACAATTAAAAAAAATGTTACACATGAGCATGTAATCCATGTAAATTAAAGTATTGTGGAGATGTTACCGATATATGCAAGCACTCTCTAAAAAAATATTCTCCCACCTAGTCCTCTTGATAATGATGCATTCACTTTGTGGATACTTTGAGCTCCTAATACATTCACCATCAAGGTACCATCTCCTCTTACGTCTTTGAAGAGGACACACCTACATCAATTGATTTTGGTGTGTTCTTTGCTACCCAAATCTTTTTGAGTCCTATAGGGTTAGTATTCTCATGGACCCAAGCATTCTTGATTTTCAGTTTTAACCTAGTATAGCAAAATTTGGCTAAATGACCTTTGCGGTTACAATGTGTACATGTGTACACCTCACCATATATATGCATGATTATGATGTGCATTGTAATCATGCTTCTTGGTGTGTGCATGTGAAATATTTTTTCCTTGGGTTTTACCTTTTGGAAAAAGAACTAATCTTACTCATATCAAAAACATACTTCTTTAAAGTAGAATTCAAAAGATCAATTCAATTTTGAATACTCACAAATTCATTTTTATCAAAAATGATATTAGGGCTTTCGCCCTTGCAAATACATTTTTGGTCATCAAAGTCCTTTTTATTCTTTTTAAAACAACTTGATAAATCATTCTTATCCTTGAAACAATATCCAATTTTTTTCAAAAGTTTATTTTTCCTTTTTCAACTTTTTATTTTGAAATTTTGAAATCTCATATCTTTCTTGAAGTTCTTCAAAAAATGTAGCAAGTTCATCCATGATCAGTTCATCATCATCTAAAGTAGGTCTAAAGGTTACCTTATTCGATTCTTCCATGTTTGCCATGAAGCAAATATTTACGGTATCAATCTCTTTTTCATATGAATCGGTCTCTGAGTCATCCCATGTCGCCACCATGGCTTTCTTCATGTGCACTTTCTTGGAGGTTTTAGCTTGAAGTGAGGAGCAATCCACAATGAGATGTCCCGTCTTCTTGCAATGATAGCAAGGACCCATTTCCTCCTCATTTCTTTCGAACTTGCCCTGAGGTCTTGTTCTTCGAAAGTTACTTTTCCTTCTCATTTTTAAAACATTTTTCCACTCTCTGGATAAGCATGGTGAAATCTTCTTCGCCTTCGTCTGTAGACTCTTCATCTTCCACAATTGAGGGAGTCGCCTTGAAAGCAATAGATTTATTTTGGTGGGTTCTCTTCTTTCACTCACCTTCATTTTCATATCATGAGTTTTGAGCTTGCTAATGAAATCAGAGAGTCCATCTCCTCGCGATCATTTAGTTCCTTGAGAGTCGTTGCCTTGACCTCCCGGCCTTGGGAAGAGCTCTAATGACTTTTCTTACTTTTTTATCGTTATCGATTTCATCACCTAGTGATTTTAGTGAAGCGAGAAAGCATTTCATCAATAGTCTTATTATCAAGCATATAAAAATTTTCATATTGGGAATAAAGCAAATCAATTTTAGATCTCTTTACTTGAGAAGTTTTCTCATAAGTTATAATCAAATCATTCCAAACTTTAAAAGCGGATTTATAATTAAAAACACGTGAAAGATCATTATCATTAAGTGCTTGTGTCAATTCATATTGTGCCTTTGCATTAGCCTCATAATCCTTGGCGGTTGTCTCGAACCATGTATCCTCATCACCTTGACGTTCTACAAATTCTTTAGTGACAGCCTTTGCAACCATATATCCTATAGAGTTAAGGAAAATAGTCATCTTCACTTTTCATATTGGAAAATTCAACCTATCAAATTTGGGTCGGAACTTAATGCTAGAAAAGTCGTGTGATGTCATGAAAACAAGTGTGCAAATGAATAAGCAACAATTATAGCCTAAATAAGGATCTCTCCAAGGTAGTTTGTAACACCCCGCTCCCAGAATGCGTACTTAGTTGCGTATTCAAATTTTACGATCGTATTTTTCGATTTGCTTCCTGTATTTATTTTATATTATGAATTCTTTATATGATCGTTTTGTCTTAGATCCGGATTCACGGACCCGGAGTCAGCCCTAGTCTGAACCGAGGACCCGATCCTAGTGAATTGCTCGATTTGGTGTTTTCGTTATTCCGATTTGACCGATTTCAGTTTTAAATATCATTTTCCAATATTTTAGATTTTCTATGATTTTTGGAATTTTCCTGAATTAAGTTGAAAGTCTTCAAAACCGGTGTCGACAAGTACCGCTGACCGATTCCCGGATTTTTAATTACAAACGGAGTTGAATTTCAAGAAACGGCTTTTCCATAACTTCTTAAAATTATATTTTCTATCTAAATACTTTTTCTGAGAATTTTCCGATTTTATCAAAATCCGGCCAATCCGGTGTAGACCGAGATTGACGGTTGACTTCAGGATCTTTATTTTGAAAATGAGATTTTATTTCTAAAAACCGATTTCACCAAAAATCTTTTTATAATATTTATTATTTTTGAGAATTTTTGGGAAGCTTTCCGAGTTACTCCATTTTTCGGGCTTTTCTGGAGTTTCCGGTGTTTTCCCCGAATACCGGAATCTATCCAGATATTATATTTATTTATTTTTCTCTCTCCCTCCTCAGACGCAGAATCCTCAGTCCCGGATTTGATCTTAAATGCGGAGATTCCATTTCTATCTGCATTTAATGCACTGCTAATCAATTCCAATCAAGTCATTATGACTTTTGTCCTTTTGTTAAACGCAGCTTTTTGGCTTTTTCCTGGGCGCGGCTTTAATTCCGCGTTTGGCCCATTTTGGCCTAAACGCAGGTGGAGGGCTGCGTTTAGAGAAGGAGACACAACTTCCTTTTGTGCGTTCTCTTTTGTCTTGGAAAGAAAGAACAACAATATTATATTATATCTCCTTCCATTATATAACCACTCCCTCCTTCTCCCTCTTTCATTTCTCTTCTTCTTTTTGCAGCCAACAGAGAGGCCAACAGCAGCCCACTCCCTTGGCCGGCCACTACTCCTCCATTTCCACCACCATCTCCTCCACCACTCCTTCACCAAATCCTCCACCTCATTCTCCTCCATCTCCTCCTCCATTTCAACCACAACACCACCTCCACCATCATCTTCTTCCTCTTCTTTTCCACCCAAATGACCCATTAACCTCCATAGCTTCATCACCATCTCCACCACCTCATACTCCATCTTAGCCACCAACGACCGCGCCGTCTTCATCTCCTCGTCGTGCTCTTTCCGACGAGCCATAGCTTCGTTCTCCGAAACCTTATTTTCAAAACTCTAATCTTTCAAATTGAACTATACTTGCACCATCAACCTCCTTCCCTTGTGAAGGCCGGTGCCCTCCTTTCGGATTGGGGCCGTGCTCTTCTTCGTCGACAATATCGCCGTAGATTATTCCGGTAATCGTTCGCGATTATTCCGGTAATCGTTTTGGCGATAATTGACGACAACGATTATTCCGGATGCACAAGGCTTCAAAGTAACATTTTTAGGCGAGTGGTTTTCCTCGCCAAAGACTTGGACAACTTATTCTTATACTTGAATTTTTATATCATGCAAGATAATCAACAAACACAAACCCTCAAAAGTCAGGTTCTGCTCTCTGTTTGCACTCTGTTAGTCGACTTGACCCAGTCATTAGTCGACTTGAACCCTTTATTAGTCGACTACCCCCTTATCCTAGTCGACTAACTCATTGAAACGCAACCCTTTTCCTGAAGACGCGACCCTTTGAAACGCGGCCTTATTAGTCGACTACCCCTTTCTCTATAGTCGACTAACTTTTTCCTGAAGACGCGACCCTTTGAAACGCGGCCTTATTAGTCGACTAACCCCTTTTTCCTAGTCGACTAACTTTTTCTTGAAGACGCGGCTCTACGAGACGCGACCTTATTAGTCGACTATCCCTTTCTCTATAGTCGACTAACTCCTTTATAAGTCGACTACTTGCCTCTCCCTAGTCGACTAACTTTGGCTGTCTGCTGTGGTTAATTACTTCTTTGAATATGGACCTCTCTCTCAAGCTCTCACGTTCTCTCTCCTCCCTCTCTTTCCTTTCTCTCTCTTGATTTCCTTCTCTCTCTATCACTTTTCTCTAACGCGTTGACGCGTTGATTCCCTGGATTCTGGATCGAGGATTTCACTATGTCTTCTAAAGACTTAGGCGAGTGTTCTCGCTCTCGCCTCCATTTGGGTTTCCCGCTTCGTCGGGTCGACATGTGCTTTACTCCATGTTTTCATGTATTATGTATTGGCTGAGTCCCTGTATTTGTGTATGGCCGAGTGCCAATGTCTGGACATGTATTGCTCTGTGACGAATGCCTGTATTATGGTAGTTAATTCTTGTTCATGTGGTACTAACATTGCAGGTCTCTCAGCCTTTAACCTCCGGTCACTCACTATCTCGAAAGGGAAGTGATTGGGACCGGCAGGTCTCTCCGTTCTTCAGCCTCCGGTCACTCACTATCTCGAAAGAGAAGTGATTGGGACCGTCAAGTTTCTCAGTGCAGCCTCCGGTCACTCACTATCTCGAAAGAGAGGTGATTGGGATCGTTAGGCCTCTCAGCCCTCAGCCTCCGGTCACTCACTATCTCGAAAGGGAAGTGATTGGGACCGTCAGGTCTTCGGCCCTGCCTGGTTGTCATGATCAGCGTTCAGTGCTTTACCACTTGATTCGTCTAGGCGAGATGCTGCCGGATTTTCTACTCGCACTTTAAGCCGAGTTGTCCCGGTAACCTTGCCAGACGCTCTAGTGTTAATACTGTTTGCTGCCTGTACACTCCAGCTTGCTCAGCTCCGCTCGATTGTGCTCAGCTACTATTCTATCACATGCCATGTACTTACCTGACATGTTAACACTTGACATGCTTTAAACATGTTACTATTTAACACTTGTTTGTATCACCTGTCAACTGATGTGTTATCACCTGACTCCTGACATGCTACTTCTTAGCAAGGCCGCTTGTTATGACTTGACTTGCCACCAGACTAATATCAATCTCTTGACATGACTTGTCACCTGCCAATATCATCCTCCTGTCATGCTATCACTTGACACCCAGCATGATATACTTGACCTTGTGATTATCACGTTTACGGGAATCCTGCCTTATTATCCTGTATTGCATACAGTGACCTGTTATCCTGAATGGAACTAAGTGCCAAATGGAACAAAGTGCCACACCACATACGTGGTGGGGGCCACCTCTTGAATCTGTGGGGGCCACCTCTAGAATCCATTTCCCTCAGAGCAAAGTGCCACATGGAACAAAGTGCCACACCACATACGTGGTGGGGGCCACCTCTTGAATCTGTGGGGGCCACCTCTTGAATCTGTAGGGCCATCTCCTGTTATAACCAGTTATATTCCTACTCATTCCCGTAATCTGATAATCTTGTTAACAAGCCATAAAAAGGACCAACTTGCATCGGGTCGGGGGAAACTTGCGGCTATCAATATGTGTTCGTGTTTACAGTGGTATTACGCATGTTGTGCAACTAAAACTTCCGGTCTGACCTGTGGGCCTCCAGGGGACCGAGGGGAGTGCTGGCTCCCTCCTTCTTGGTACCATCTTGATAAGGGCATTCCATAAGACCCTCCTGATCGCCTTGCGGCAGGTTCCGTCCACCAAGCAACAGAACAATCCTGGGCCGTGGTCCCGGGTATGTACGGGACCCACTGTAAACATAGTTCGTTGATACCCCTGCTGGTTTCCAATAACAACCTTGCTTTACTCAGATATGGATATATGTGTGCTGGGACGCTAGTTCACATATCTAGATATCAGGGTAATACGAGTAATAATAATAATAAAGTGTCAAGATAATAACCTGCTCTTTAAGTTGTAAGTAGAAGTATGTGGAATGGGACGCATACTGAAGCCTGCAGCTTAAACGGCTATGAATCTGTGATATGCCTTACCATATTTGCTTGTCCAGGATTTTACTTCGGATTTTCGGCTTTATGAGTATTATAGTATTAACTGCTCATGCTCTGCTTTATCCTTTGTATCCACCAGCCTCCTGTTCATTATCTTATCATGCCCTGAGTACAGTCGGGTTGTATGTGCTTGGATTATGGTGACATGAGATAAAGGTATATAGATGAGGGTTTCCTTGTTTGGATTATTCCTTCGACGTACTAGTCTTATGGAGCTGTGATCTGAAACCATACAATCAGATTTGCTCGTCCTCGGCTTTATTGGTTTTATTGCCTTACATATACTTACCCTTGCTCGCCACTTGGCTTTTGCTTCACCACTCGCCTGGGGAGTTCTATCTGACTCCCCTGAATCCTCATGTCCAGGTCATGGAGCTTGGAGCGTGTGGATTCTCCCAGTTGCTGATCAGAGTGGCGCAGCGGTAGCGTGATCTGAAACCATACAATCAGATTTGCTCGTCCTCGGCTTTATTGGTTTTATTGCCTTACATATACTTACCCTTGCTCGCCACTTGGCTTTTGCTTCACCACTCGCCTGGGGAGTTCTATCTGACTCCCCTGAATCCTCATGTCCAGGTCATGGAGCTTGGAGCGTGTGGATTCTCCCAGTTGCTGATCAGAGTGGCGCAGCGGTAGCGTGGATCTCCAGCAGACCGTCCAGAGCTCTATCCTTCCAGGCCCCCTGTGTGCCTCTCGAGTTTTCCTTTTGTAAACTCGTGAGTGCCTGTGTACTGTTCATACTTGTACATCCCTTTGTAATCTCGCAATTGCGCATATCAGTGATGTAATATTCATGTAATATTGGATCACCTCTGGTGATAACTTTGTAATTGTACTCATATGTTGGAATGTATAATGCACCACTTGCTTCCGTACTCTGATTCTTGCCTGTACTGATGCTTAGCGTATATGCGTGAGGGTATTTCTGACCTGCGTATATACGTTGCAGTAACGTCTCCGTACCCGCAGGATCGGGGCGTTACAGGGTGGTATCAGAGCCTAGGCTCTCACATCCTCAGTACGTCCAGACGGCAAATTAATGGTAAAGAAATTTGCAACTGAAATGCATGAGTCCTGGTTATACAATCCAACTACAAGTACAGAGTTATCTATTTTCTTTATCATCCTTCCTTTGATTCCTAATCCCTCCTATCTTTCCCCTGTTTTGGTTTTTCGAAGCCTTTATACCAACTTAAGATATGGATATACTAGAAAGGTAGTGGCTGGTTCTGAATGAAGCTATTATATGATCTCTTCGGCCAACTCTATGAAGCTCGGTATTCTCAGGATTGATCCATGATTGGGTTATCTTTCAGAAGTTGGTATCCGGATTTCTCTACGACTCTTATATATTCTTGGCTATATCATTCAGAGTGATCGATGCCTGGCCTTCAGAATTCTTAAATTATCGGTCTTCTTTATTTATGGTCAGTATTATTTGGCATCGTTTGAAGATTTATACAGCCGGAAGTGCAGAGGATGTCTATATCCTGATTATTGTTCAGTCGACTTGAGAGCCCTACCTATAGTGCTTCATATCTTAATTGGTATAATTCCCGTCCTTGTCCTCCTTGTGTTCAATTTACCCCTTATCGAAATTGCGAGGACGCAATTTTTTGTAAGGTGGATGGATTGTAACACCCCGCTCCCGGAATGCGTACTTAGTTGCGTATTCAGATTTTACGATCGTATTTTTCGATTTGCTTCCTGTATTTGTTTTGTATTATGAATTCTTTATATGATCGTTTTGTCTTAGATTCGGATTCACGGACCCGGAGTCAGCCCTAGTCTGAACCGAGGACCCGATCCTAGTGAATTGCTCGATTTGGTGTTTTCGTTATTCCGATTTGACCGATTTCAGTTTTAAACATCATTTTCCAATATTTTAGATTTTCTATGATTTTCTGAAATTTTCCCGAATTAAGTTGAAAGTCTTCAAAACCGGTGTCGACCAGTACCGCTGACCGATTCCCGAATTTTTAATATACAAACGGAGTTGAATTTCAAGAAACGGCTTTCCCATAACTTTTTAAAATTATATTTTCTATCTAAATATTTTTTCTGAGAATTTTCCGATTTTATCAAAATCCGGCCAATCCGGTGTAGACCGAGATTGACGGTTGACTTCAGGATTTTTATTTTAAAAATGAGATTTTATTTCTGAAAACCGATTTCACCAAAAATCTTTTTATAATATTTATTATTTTTGAGAATTTTTGGGAAGCTTCCGAGTTACTCCATTTTTCGGGCTTTTCTAGAGTTTCCGGTGTTTCCCCGAATACCGGAATCTATTCAGATATTATATTTATTTATTTTTCTCTCTCCCTCCTCAGACGCGAGAATCCTCAGTCCCGGATCTGATCTTAAATGCGGAGATTCCATTTCTATCTGTATTTAATGCATTGCTAATCAATTCCAATCAAGTCATTATGACTTTTGTCCCTTTGTTAAACGCAGCTTTTTGGCTTTTTCCCTGGGCGCGGCTTTAGTTCCCGCATTTGGCCCATTTTGGCCTAAACGCAGGTGGAGGGCTGCGTTTGGAGAAGGAGACACAACTTCCTTTTGTGCGTTCTCTTTTGTCTTGGAAAGAGAGAACAACAATATTATATTATATCTCCTTCCATTATATAACCACTCCCTCCTTCTCCCTCTTTCATTCTCTTCTTCTTTTTGCAGCCAACAGAGAGGCCAACAGCAGCCCACTCCCTTGGCCGGCCACTACTCCTCCATTTCCACCACCATCTCCTCCACCACTCCTTCACCAAATCTTCCACCTCATTCTCCTCCATCTCCTCCTCCATTTCAACCACAACACCACCTCCACCATCATCTTCTTCCTCTTCTTTTCCACCCAAATGACCCATTAACCTCCATAGCTTCATCACCATCTTCACCACCTCATACTCCATCTTAGCCACCAACGACCGCGCCGTCTTCATCTCCTCGTCGTGCTCTTTCCGACGAGCCATAGCTTCGTTCTCCGAAACCTTATTTTCAAAACTCCAATCTTTCAAATTGAACTATACTTGCACCATCAACCTCCTTCCCTTGTGAAGGCCGGTGCCCTCCTTTCGGATTGGGGCCGTGCTCTTCTTCGTCGACAATATCGCCGTAGATTATTCCGGTAATCGTTCGCGATTATTCCGGTAATCGTTTTGGTGATAATTGACGACAACGATTATTCCGGATGCACAAGGCTTCAAAGTAACATTTTTAGGCGAGTGGTTTTCCTCGACAAAGACTTGGACAACTTATTCTTATACTTGAATTTTTATATCATGCAAGATAATCAACAAACACAAACCCTCAAAAGTCAGGTTCTGCTCTCTGTTTGCACTCTGTTAGTCGACTTGACCCAGTCATTAGTCGACTTGAACCCTTTATTAGTCGACTACCCCCTTATCCTAGTCGACTAGCTCATTGAAACGCAACCCTTTTCCTGAAGACGCGACCCTTTGAAACGCGGCCTTATTAGTCGACTACCCCTTTCTCTATAGTCGACTAACTTTTTCCTGAAGACGCGACCCTTTGAAACGCGGCCTTATTAGTCGACTAACCCCTTTTTCCTAGTCGACTAACTTTTTCTTGAAGACGCGGCTCTACGAGACGCGACCTTATTAGTCGACTATCCCTTTCTCTATAGTCGACTAACTCCTTTATAAGTCGACTACTTGCCTCTCCCTTGTCGACTAACTTTGGCTGTCTGCTGTGGTTAATTACTTCTTTGAATATGGACCTCTCTCTCTATCTCTCACGTTCTCTCTCCTCCCTCTCTTTCCTTTCTCTCTCTTGATTTCCTTCTCTCTCTATCACTTTTCTCTAACGCGTTGACGCGTTGATTCCCTGGATTCCGGATCGAGGATTTCACTATGTCTTCTAAAGACTTAAGCGAGTGTTCTCACTCTCGCCTCCATTTGGGTTTCCCCGCTTCGTCGGGTCGACATGTGCTTTACTCTATGTTTTCATGTATTATGTATTGGGCTGAGTCCCTGTATTTGTGTATGGCCGAGTGCCAATGTCTCGACATGTATTGCTCTGTGACGAATGCCTGTATTATGGTAGTTAATTCTTGTTCATGTGGTACTAACATTGCAGGTCTCTCAGCCTTTAACCTCCGGTCACTCACTATCTCGAAAGGGAAGTGATTGGGACCGGCAGGTCTCTCCGTTCTTCAGCCTCCGGTCACTCACTATCTCGAAAGAGAAGTGATTGGGACCGTCAGGTTTCTCAGTGCAGCCTCCGGTCACTCACTATCTCGAAAGAGAGGTGATTGGGATCGTTAGGCCTCTCAGCCCTCAGCCTCCGGTCACTCACTATCTCGAAAGGGAAGTAATTGGGACCGTCAGGTCTTCGGCCCCGCCTGGTTGTCATGATCAGCGTTCAGTGCTTTACCACTTGATTCGTCTAGACGAGATGCTGCCGGATTTTCTACTCGCACTTTAAGCGAGTTGTCCCGGTAACCTTGCCAGACGCTCTAGTGTTAATACTGTTTGCTGCCTGTACACTCCAGCTTGCTCAGCTCCGCTCGATTGTGCTCAGCTACTATTCTATCACATGCCATGTACTTACCAGACATGTTAACACTTGACATGCTTTATACATGTTACTATTTAACACTTGTTTGTATCACCTGTCAACTGATGTGTTATCACCTGACTCCTGACATGCTACTTCTTGGCAAGGCCGCTTGTTATGACTTGACTTGCCACCAGACTAATATCAATCTCTTGACATGACTTGTCACCTGCCAATATCATCCTCCTGTCATGCTATCACTTGACACCCAGCATGATATACTTGACCTTGTGATTATCACGTTTACGGGAATCCTGCCTTGTTATCCTGTATTGCATACAGTGACCTGTTATCCTGAATGGAACTAAGTGCCACATGGAACAAAGTGCCACACCACATACGTGGTGGGGGCCACCTCTTGAATCTGTGGGGGCCACCTCTAGAATCCATTTCCCTCAGAGCAAAGTGCCACATGGAACAAAGTGCCACACCACATACGTGGTGGGGGCCACCTCTTGAATCTGTAGGGCCATCTCCTGTTATAACCAGTTATATTCCTACTCATTCCCGTAATCTGATAATCTTGTTAACAAGCCATAAAAAGGACCAACTTGCATCGGGTCGGGGGAAACTTGCGGCTATCAATATGTGTTCGTGTTTACAGTGGTATTAGGCATGTTGTGCAACTAAAACTTCCGGTCTGACCTGTGGGTCTCCAGGGGACCGAGGGGAGTGCTGGCTCCCTCCTTCTCGGTACCATCTTGATAAGGGCATTCCATAAGACCCTCCTGATCGCCTTGCGGCAGGTTCCGTCCACCAAGCAACGGAACAATCCTGGGCCGTGGTCCCGGGTATGTACGGGACCCACTGTAAACATAGTTCGTTGATACCCCCGCTGGTTTCCAATAACAACCTTGCTTTACTCAGATATGGATATATGTGTGCTGGGACGCTAGTTCACATATCTAGATATCAGGTTAATACGAGTAATAATAATAATAAAGTGTCAAGATAATAACCTGCTCTTTAAGTTGTAAGTAGAAGTATGTGGAATGGGACGCATACTGAAGCCTGCAGCTTAAACGGCTATGAATCTGTGATATGCCTTACCATATTTGCTTGTCCGGGATTTTACTTCGGATTTTCGGCTTTATGAGTATTATAGTATTAACTGCTCATGCTCTGCTTTATCCCTTGTATCCACCAGCCTCCTGTTCATTATCTTATCATGCCCTGAGTACAGTCGGGTTGTATGTGCTTGGATTATGGTGACATGAGATAAAGGTATTGTTGACACTTAAAAAAGACAAGATTCTCATTGGTCCGAACGATGTCTAAACTTGTTGACATTTACAAAAGGCAAGGGACAGACGAGCTGAAGACCAGTTTTTCACCCAACTCCAAGGGACAAGGAAGCGGTTTGGACTCCACTGATCCAGCAAGCAGAACAGTGAACCCGGATTGTTTCTAAACAGACCTCAGCAGGTCTAAAATGCTAGCATTTAGCATTACATTAGCCCAAAAAGATAGCCTCGTTTGAGAGGCTAACATCATCCAGAGCATCGCCAGGAAGCTAACTGACAGCTTCGCCGAAAAGCCTCTTTTCGGACTTCGTCAGGAATTGCCTCTAGCTCCGCTATGAGCTTCAAAGCGGGCAGCTCCGCCATCAGCCTGCTATAGTCAACCTTTGACCAATCAAAACTCCTGATAAGATCGGATTCAATCTAATCAAATCCAATCAGGATTCAAATATGGCAGGTGATTGCCACAATCTCTTGACTCTCTTGAAACGAGTAAGAGGATCAAGGAGAATCCCCCAACAATATGGAAAGGATCAAAACAGATCAACCGACTTGCCATTTTCTAGCTCCGCAGAAGCTATCCTAGCCTCGCAGCAAGGCTACTTTCCAGATTCAAACAGATTCGGTTCAATCTGTTTCTATATCTTCAAAGGGGACGATTATACCCTTACTTTCCCTATAAATAGCCCATCAGGGGCACAAGGGAGGGAATCGCAGGGCACAGGAGAGAGAGGACTCCACAAGCAGAGACTTCTTCATAACGCATCGTGCGTTCTCTAATTCAGAGACCTTCCAAGAGAAATACTTCTCTTTTCAGGGTGGCGATACCCTAACAACCTCTTTTCCTCAAGGAATCTCCGGAACCAGGCGAGAAGGAATTCCTCACAGAAGTGGTTTTGAGAAGTAGTCAGAGGGTTCTACCAATCCTCTATTCTCTGATTCCCGGAACCAGGCGAGAAGGGAATCTCATCGCTCGCATCGTCAAAGGGACAAAGTGGTCGCGCGCTGACCAGACTCCTATCGGCACACTTCTCCAGAATCTCTGAGGAGATCTACTTGTAATCTTTTTAAGAATACTTGTAATTTAGCTCCTCAAACTTTTTATTTGTAAGTTTTCCCCCTTTGCAAACATAATGGAAAACAAGATGGCGACTCCGCTGGGGAGGGTATTCTCCTCTGCTGAGAATCAAGTGTCGCAATGCGACGAACAGACCTTCGGGTCTATCTCTGAATTCAGAAAAGCCGGTGCAGCCAGATCTTCTCTGGCTAAATCTTCAAGCAAAGTCTCTGCGGAGACAGAAAAGGTTCTCTGCAAACCTGCCGCAGTTCTCTGGCGCAACAAGGAAACATGCCCGCGGCCCAGATCCTGCACTTTTGAGAACCTTGTTATCCAGATCGATCAAGGAAGATTTAAAGAAGTCCTCTCTGGGGGTGGCCTGATGCTTCGAGCACGGAAGCACGGGAAGGTCTTCATGACCAAGGTTTCAAATCAGAAACCAGAGGCAGAATTTTGCCAACACCCCGCAGCCCCGCTTGTGGCTATTCAGGTTCCTTGCGAACCTATGCATCCTCTGCCAAAACGGATATGGAGGCCTAAACAGAGGTCCTCTGCTGAAACTTCAGGCGTAGCCACGCCAGATCCGCGCCTCTCTTATGAAGAAAAAGGCAAGATGCCCGCCTGCGCCAACAATGCTGCCAACCATAAAGTCAAGACGGCGATCATACCGTCGCCTAGAGCAGCAATGCCTACTGCTAGCCCTGTCCTCACAAGCAAGGCTATTGTACCTTGGCATACTCATCGGGTTTACAGCCGCGAGGCTAGAACCAGAGCACTATGCGGTGCTGATCCTTTCCGCAGGAATAAGGGGAACGATGCGTTGTCCCATATACCAGATGGTTCAGGCCCCTACAGGGCCGACCTGCGAGAATTCTTGGCGGACAAGCGGAGATTGAAGCATTTCCAGACTACTTCCTCCTGTCTTCGACGATGTGACTGCCAATTGGTGATGGTCCATTCTATGCAGTGTCGGTTACGACCGACCCTCGCCACTGCTCCATATCGGCGATCAGTCTTTGATCGACTGTCTGCGCGCGTCCCGATGAGGCATCCCAAAAGGAGCGGGCCACCGGATCCAGCCTCTGCATCCGTCAACATGACCGGAAGGGGGCGAGAGCTGCGCGGAAGAAGTCAAGCCCTGACGACACCCCTTTCGGCTCCCAGATCCAGATTATAGCCCGGGCTTAGGTGAAGTCTTGGTGCGCGAAGAAGGTGTTTTCCGAAGCACCAGATCCAGGGTGGCGATACCCTATAATTATGAGCAGCCTTCCTCCTCGACGGTCCCAACCGTGCCACAACTCAGGCGGTCACCCCAATCATCCGATGGAGAAGATGAAGACAGCGGGTATGCCTCTTCAGCAACAGTCAGTTCGGTGCGAACGGACAAAGCATCGGTCAATATGGCCGAGAACGCCAATGACGACCTTCGTCGGCGTTTGGAAGCTCAGGAGCAGACCTCTAGAACACAGCAAGAGGCCCTGGACAATATTCAACAGATGCTCGCTCAGCTCCTCAGCAACCGGAATGATGATACCGGGAGTAATCATGACGAGGAGGGACATCTCAGCAATGATCCGCCCAAGACGGAGAGAACCCAGGGAGGCTCTTCCCTGGATGCCGAAGTCCTTAAAGGCCTTCAAGCTCAAATTTCATCCCTAGCTCAGAAGGATGAATTGAAGAAAGTGGGGGTAGTCCGTCCTTACCCACTGGAATGGGATTCGGTGCCATATCCGCCAAAGTTCAAACCACCAACGTTGCATACGTATGATGGTAAGAGCTCGCCCAATCAGCACATCTACTATTTCCGGTCCCAGACCGGTAATGTTCTAAGCAACGACGCCATCATGGCTAGGTTGTTCATCGGCACCTTGAAAGGGGTGGCATTCGACTGGTTCCGAAGCCTTCCTCAGGGCTCTATCAATTCCTGGATCGACCTGGAAACTCGGTTCCTCTCTCGCTTCTATGAGGATGACACCGAAGTGACCATGGACAAGCTCCTTTCCACTGTGCAGAGGAAAGGCGAATCTGTCCGTGAATACATTGAGCGGTTCAGAAATCTATCTCTGATGTGCCCAGCAGGGATGCCTTTACCCATGCTTTTACAAACATGCAGACATAACTTCTCGGATCAAGTAGAAGTTCGCATGGGGGCTGTCAAGGCCCACACTTGGAAGGAACTGGTCGAACAAGCTGAGATAGCCGAAAAATCGGCTAAAAAGTTCGAGTCATCCGCCCCTAGAAGCAAATGGGGCGCGAACAACAAAGGGCGCAGCGATCTCCCGCAGTCTTCCCAAGCTAAAGGAAGGAAATTATGTCCGTCGAGCTGACCGGGGACATGCAGTCAAAGGCCAAGAAGAGCAGCTTCAACAATCAGGAGCCCAAGTTCCCTCCTAAACAGTACTCCTTCAGAGACGACCAGGTGGTTACGATATTCCATCTGCTCCACAAAGGGAATAAGATGAAGTTGCCAGATGCTCGACGCCCTGATGAGATAGGGCGCACAAACGACCCTAAGTACTGCCTCTACCACAGGATGATCCACCATCCTACTGACAAGTGCTATGTTCTCAAGGATAGAATTCAAGCCTTGGTCGACGCCGGAGTCCTCACATTGAAGACGGAACAGAAGAAAGTCACTGCCAACATGGTGACTCTTGAGTTCGGCACTGCCCAGAAGGTCACAGTTCCCGACGGGACCTATTCAGCCCCGGCGCCACGGCTAGAAGTCAAGCATCCTTCAGCCATGACTCAATACAACAAGGGTCTCGTCCCTTTGACATTGGAGACAGGGGAAGTTATGTGGATACACCCTGACCTCGTCCAAGACGTACAGCGGACGTCGAAGGACTCCAGCAAAAAGGGCAAGTCCTGCAATGTCATCTCTGTCCTGCCAGATGATGGTAATCTTACTTCGGCTTCCCTCAGCGATTCAGAAGAAGAGAAGCATGCCTGTACAGCGCAGGCAGATGCGCCTCAACAGATGGGCACCCGGTCTGGAAAGTCATACTCAAGGCAGTATGACAAGTCTACTGACGAGATACAACAGCAAACGACGTCAGTACCAATGCCGGCATCCACTCCAGTCCTGACCAAAGGGAAGGAGAAGCCTAAGGAAGTGCGGTTCGACCATGTGTTGAAGAAACCGCCAGGCCAAGGGTTAGCCACGCCCTTTCGCTTTGATATATTGGCCCACTTAGCCAATATCCCGGCTCGTATCACAATACACGAGCTTCTTCGTCTCTCTAAAGAGACAAGAGAGGCACTCAGAGATGCGCTAGCCAACTCAGAGTCCTTTCTGACATACATGCCTGAGATTCCTAGTGATGAGATGCGGCTTTCCTGCTCAGAGTGCCATCACGCACAGTCAAAGGTACCTGCCATTACCTTCACGGCGGAAGATATGCTTCTCAAAGACAACAAGCATGATCGACCTCTGTACTATACCGGATATATCGGTTCCACATGCATTGAAAGAATACAAGTCGATCCGGGGTCTGCGCTCAGCATCATCCCCAAAAGGCTCCTCTACTTCCTTGGCATACCATTGTACAGGTTGTCCGCAACCACCACTACAATATATGGTTTCAACGCCGGGAGCAGCCATCCGCTTGGAAAGATTCGGCTTCGCTGCAGAATCGGAAGCCTGAAGTCAGAAGTGACATGCTATGTCATTGACGCGGACACATCATATAACCTGCTACTGGGACGACCATGGATCCATGCCAACTGGATCGTTCCATCCACTCTCCATCAGTGCTTCAAGTATGTTGAGGATGATGCGACGGTACGAACTGTCTTCGCTGAGAAACAGCCCTTCAAGGGGGTGGAAAACTATTTCACAGATGCTCTCCTATATCAAGAGGCTAGTGGAACGCCGGGAGAACCATTGCCAGACAGTGATGGAAGTGGCAATGAGGCGGATTCGGAATCTGAAACGGGCATGCCGGCCATTCTGATTGGCGAGACAATTGTAGCATGCTTTAATGATCCCCGATGTAAGATCCCTTCTGATGAGGAAGGCGAATGGATAATTAATGATAATATTTCTTTTGATTATCCTGCGAGCATCGAGTCGATCAAATCCATTATGGATGGCTCTCTTCATATGCCCGTACATGAGTCGAGTGTGGCTAGTACATCCGTGGAAGCCATAGAAGGGGCCACGCTGGTAGTCCCTCCGTCCAAGAAAGGTCAGTCGCCGATAATCTTCGGCAAAGTTCGGCCAGGGAGATCCTCAACTACAGACTCAAGCTCAGAGTCGGATGCTCCACAGTTCTTTCATTACGCGCCATCAGCGCGCCATATTATGAAGAAGATGGGTTACAACCTGAAGCAGGGAGCGGGCCTAAACTTCGGAAAAGGAAGACGCGGCTTGATGCGTAACTCCGTCCCAAGAGGGAAACCTGCAAATTACTATGATAGTACGCGCAGGGGGTTGGGTTATGTTACACCCACATCATCAACAACGGTTCACGACAAAAGCGATGGATCGATCCCATCACAGTCGGCCTCATCCTCCGAATGGGACTCTAATGTCAGCATAGGAGGGATATTCGAAAGCCTCATGACTTCAAGCAGTCAGTTGGAACCCGCAGAGGTTGCCGATGAGGAATCATGGGCCCAGCAATTAAGTCTCCAATGGGAAAAGCGGTTCGAGCTGCGCGAGCCACCTACCGAAGACAAGGTGATCCAGGTTAACTTGGGTAGTCAAGATCACCCCAAACCGATTTTCATAAGTGAAAGCCTATCACTTATCGAAAAGGAAGAATTGATAATGCTCATAAAAGAGTATATAAATGTTTTCGCCTGGAGCTATGAAGACATGCCCGGACTTGATCCACAGGTCGCTATGCACCGTCTAAACATCAAGCCCGACGTTAAGCCAGTCAAGCAGCAACAACGTCGGTTCCGCCCAAACATCATGGAGGCTATTGAAGCCGAAGTTCATAAGCTCATTGCTTGTGGCTTCATCCGGGAGGAACAACATCCAGATTGGGTGGCTAACATAGTCCCCGTCCTCAAGAAGAATGGGAAAATACGAATCTGCATCGACTACCGTGATCTCAATACGGCCTGTCCCAAAGATGAATTCCCATTGCCGATCACCGATGTCATGATCGACAACACATGCGGATTCGAGAGGATGTCTTTCATGGACGGCTTCTCAGGGTACAACCAGGTCAAGATGTATCCTGATGACGAGAAGCATACTTCTTTCCGAACGCCATTGGGGGTATACTGCTACACTGTAATGCCCTTCGGACTGAAGAACGCCGGAGCAACCTACCAGCGGGCAATGAGCATGATCTTCCGCGACCATCTCCGGAAGACGGTGGAGTGCTATGTTGACGACATTGCCGTCAAAAGCCGCAGCAAAAATGAACATCTTCGCGATCTGAGAACGATGTTCGACATAATGCGGGCTCATCAGCTGAAAATGAACCCGACAAAATCCTTCTTGGGAGTGTCCAGCGGCAAATTCCTTGGGTTCATTGTCACATCAAAAGGGATCCATCTGGACTCAGACAAAGTCAAAGCCATACAGGACATGCATCCACCAAGGAACCTCAAAGAGCTCCGAGGCTTGCAAGGCAGATTAGCCTACATCAGAAGATTCATAGCAAATCTTTCGGGCCGTTGCCAGCCCTTTACCCGTCTCATGAAAAAGGGTACTGCCTTCATATGGGACCAAGCCTGTCAAGAAGCTTATGAAGACATTAAGAGGTATCTCACAAAACCTCCGGTCTTAGTGGCCCCTACATCAGGGAAACCATTCTTGCTTTATGTAAAAGCTCTGGACTATTCCCTCGGCGCTCTCCTCGCCCAGAAGGACGACAATGGCCATGAGCAAGCCATTTATTATCTCAGCAGGACTCTCATAGGAGCGGAATCTCGCTACAATCCTATTGAGAAAGAGTGTTAGCTCTCGTCTTCGCTGTCCAGAAGACTCGACATTATTTGGTTGGCCAAACCATACATGTCATCTCCAGGGTGAACCCTTTACGTCTTCTCATGACGAAGCCAGGGTCGTTGAACTCAAGATTGGCTAAATGGGCACTGCTATTGTCCCAATACGACATAACCTTTACCCCTCAAAAGGCGGTTAAAGGTCAAGCCCTTGCAGAGTTCTTGGCTGCGCATCCAGTTCCGGAACATTCAAAACTTCACGAAGACATCCCTGATGAGGTCTTCGAGTCTAATGCAACCTCAGCAGAGGAAGTGTGGCAGATGTTCTTCGACGGAGCATCGCGGATGGGCCCTAAAGGCAAGATTATTGCCGGAGTGGGGGTTGTGTTCATCTCCCCACAGGATCATATCCTTCCCAGGGCATTCTCCTTGACAGAGTCATGCTCTAACAATGTAGCGGAATACAATGCTCTGCTCATCGGTATCCAGCTCGCCCATGGAATGGGGGTACGCTATCTTGAAGCTTATGGCGATTCAAAACTGATCATTAGCCAGGTAAAAGGTGAATATGAAGTCCGCCATGAGGACTTGGTGCCTTACTATCATACAGCTATCGAACTGGCTAGCCTATTTGAAGGCTTCTACATCGGGCATGTGTCTCGATCTCAGAATACCAAGGCGGATGCTCTCGCTGCACTAGCGACGACGCTAGCCTTACCGGCCGACACAGAGTATCACCTCACAGTCGCAACCCGGCATCTCGTATGTTCCAAGCATATGCTAAGGATCCAAGAGGTCCATAATATCTCCGTGGATCTTGAGCCGAGGGATTGGCGCTTCCCTCTCATTGACTACGCTCTGCACGGTCTGCTTCCAGATGATCCCAAAGAAGCGGCGTCCATCAGACGAAGGTCGCTCTGTTTCTACTATGATCCCACTTTGAAGACACTCTACCGTCGTTCATATGACGGTGTCCTCCTCCGTTGTCTCTCTCATTCAGAGGCACAGGAAGTGCTTAAAGAAGCACATGATGGCATTTGCGGAGCTCACCAGCCGGGTCCAAAGCTTAAAGACAGGTTGCACAGACTTGGGTACTACTGGCCGACCATGATGGTCGATGCCACCCAATATGCACGAAGGTGTAAGGCGTGCCAGGTCCATGCAGACTTCATACACCAACCTTCGGAATTGCTCCACCCTACTACTGCTTCATGGCCATTTGAAGCGTGGGGAATTGATGTCGTAGGGCCAATCAGTCCCTCTTCGGCAAGAGGTCACCGGTTTATCCTGGCAATAACCGATTACTTCTCAAAATGGGCAGAGGCCATACCGTTGGCCGAAGTCAAAACCTCCAATCTGGTTAGCTTCATCAAACACCACGTCATCCATCGATTTGGTGTTCCCAGGCGGATCATCCACGACAATGGTCCTCAATTCATAAGCCAGGGGTTCTATCGGTTCTGCGATAAATACCGAATTCAGAATGTGGCTTCAACCGCCTACAATCCTGCCGCCAATGGCTTGGCAGAGGCATTTAACAAGATAATCATCAAGCTGCTCAAGAAGTTTGTCTCCTCGAACAAGCGAGATTGGGACGAAAAGCTCGGTGAATGCCTTTGGGCCTACCGGACCACGATCCGGACACCGACAGGCAATACGCCTTTCTCCCTGGTATATGGGTGCGAAGCGGTCATCCCATTGGAAATCCAGGTGCCATCATTACGGGTAGCCTTGACTACTAAGATGACATCAGAAGACAATGATCGCCTGCGTCTTCAAGAGCTCGAAGCCCTAGACGAGAAGCGGCTACAAGCTCAGCAACACATCGAGCTATATCAGGCTCGGATGTCAAAAGCCTTCAATAAAAAGGTCAAGCAAAGAGTCTTCCAGAAAGGAGACCTGGTCTTAGCTGTCAGACGACCGATGATCATGACGCACAAGACCAAAGGCAAATTTCAGCCTAAATGGGAAGGACCGTTTGTGATAGAGACGGTCTATTCAAACGGAGCATACCGCCTTACGACTGCAGACGGCGACCTCCTCATGATGCCAATCAATGGCAAATTCTTAAAGAAATACTATCCTTAATCAAGGATCTTGCTCTCGATCAAGTTAACATTACACCTCTGATCGAGACCCGCGCGTCCGGAATACGCACAAAGAGAGCCTCTCCCTTTCTCCAAGCATATCAAACCTGCTGGTAGCTGGGGGTTTGCTTAAAATCCCAAGGGACCTGCTCCCACTTGATTCCCTCTCCAAAATCACCTACCAATTCTCATCCATAGAATGGTAGGACCACATATACTCCGCTGTTACGTTAACATTAACCTATGACAGCAGTCCCCTCATTTCTCCTCGTGAGAACGAGATCTCCAAAGTCACTTACCAATTCTCATCCATAGAATGGTAGGACCACATATATCCCACTGTTATGTTAACATTAAACCTATGACAGTGGTTTCCTCATGCAAACGAGACCTCTTCACCTATTGATTGAAGCTTGGTGGCTTCTCAACCAGTTACGTCATTGCGACCTCTGAACTGGCAGATAGCCAAGTTTCATCTACCATTGAGCTTAGTGGCGTCTCAAATTGGTTATGTCATTGCGACCTCTGAACCAGCAGACAGCTAAGTCTCGATCCCGAGCCCTGTTGACATTTACAAAAGACAGGTCTCGATACTCGTT
The DNA here is from genome assembly GCA_038442645.1 of Agave tequilana. Taxonomy (NCBI): domain Eukaryota; kingdom Viridiplantae; phylum Streptophyta; class Magnoliopsida; order Asparagales; family Asparagaceae; genus Agave; species Agave tequilana. Next base: position 147,162 of record JAVJIF010010281.1, read on the forward strand.
GACATTTACAAAAGACGAGTATCACCTATTGATTGCAGCTTGGTGGCTTCTCAACCAGTTACGTCATTGCGACCTCTGAACTGGCAGATAGCCAAGTTTCATCTACCATTGAGCTTAGTGGCGTCTCAAATTGGTTATGTCATTGCGACCTCTGAACCAGCAGACAGCTAAGTCTCGATCCCGAGCCCTGTTGACATTTACAAAAGACAGGTCTCGATACTCGTTGACATTTACAAAAGACGAGTATCACCTATTGATTGCAGCTTGGTGGCTTCTCAACCAGTTACGTCATTGCGACCTCTGAACTGGCAGATAGCCAAGTTTCATCTACCATTGAGCTTAGTGGCGTCTCAAATTGGTTATGTCATTGCGACCTCTGAACCAGCTGACAGCTAAGTCTCAATCTCGATGCCTGTTGACATTTACAAAAGACAGGTCTCGATACTCGTTGACATTTACAAAAGACGAGTATCACCTATTGATTGAAGCTTGGTGGCTTCTCAACCAGTTACGTCATTGCGACCTCTGAACTGGCAGATAGCCAAGTTTCATCTACCATTGAGCTTAGTGGCGTCTCAAATTGGTCATGTCATTGCGACCCCTGAACCAGCTGACAGCTAAGTCTCAATCTTGATGCTTGCTGACATTTACAAAAGGCAAGTATCTCCCTTCCTTTCAAGCCCCGCAAAGGGCTAACCTCGAGACTGGCAACGTCCCATTCGGTTATGTTACTGCAACCTCTGAACCAACAGACAGTCATGTCTCATTATCTAAACAACAGACGACAAAAGAAAAATTTTCTATTAAATCCAAAAGGATGGGATACATGGAGGAGCCTATAGGCGTACATGATAAGATCGGATCCGATCTCCGAGCGAAGCTAGCCGCGTCCTCCTGTCATCTTCAGCCTGGGCCAGCGCCTGTGATCTTAGCTCTGCCTCATCGAAGTCCACCGCCTGAGCCAGACGAGCCTCGGTCTCCGCCAAAGTCGCCCTCTGTGATGACTTCCGCTCCGCCAGTTCCTCACTTCGAGCCCTGAGCTGCTTAAGCCGCGCAGACTCTTCATGACGCATCTGTGTAGCCTTCGACAAGAGGAGATTTGCCTTTCGGATCATCTCTTCAGCCCTCTTGATCTTATCTTCAGCGTCAAAAAGAGCACTGTTGGAAGCATCAATTGCACTCCCAACCTCTGCTTCCTCTGCCTCCAAGGACCTCAAGTCAGAGGAGATAGCCTCAACAGCCTCTTGGGCAGCGAGCTGAGCCTCGCGCTTCTGGGCGACAAGACGTGCAAGCCGTTCATCAGCCAAAGACGCTGCGTCGGAACGATAGAAATGGCGCCATTCCTCCACGTCCTTCTCAAGGTCATCTACCAGGAGCTCCAGAGCAGTAGCTTGATGGTACCCCTCAAAGTCCCGAATACACTCAATGCCACGGGAGAGAACCATCTTCAGCTTCGAAAATGGCACAGGCGAGCCCTTCAAAGTTTTCTGCCACAAACAGCCTTCAAAACGACGGAGAAGCGCCGTTTGAACACCCGGCGGAGGTCCTCCCCAGCTCCAATTAAAGTAGGACAGTGCAAGGCGAACCACGCCATCAAGTAGGTGTACGGTAAACCTACCCTAGGATTGGGTCCGTCACAAGGCAGGACGGCACCCTTCCCCCGCCTTGACGCCATCGGCCTGCAGAAAGCCTCCGTCAGAACACGAAGGCCCCTCTGAATACAACACACCATGGCCGGGAGAAGACCCAGACGGTGGCCATGGACCAAGCGAACGGCAGGCAGCAGCACATTCGGGTGAACAATGTCACCCGAAGAAGAAGGCACGACACACTTCTTTAACCAGATGGTCAAGAAGCCAGCCAGCAACGCCTTGCGAGACATAGGCCGACGGGCCTGATGGTGAAAGCTCCGAAGAACATCACCCTTCTCGAAAGGACCATCATCTTCTGTCACGACGATGTCCTTTTCAGCATGCACCTCCATCCTTGCCAAGATGTCCTCTTCAGCAACTCCGCAATGAGCTGCCTCGGGCGCACTAGTCATATCCGGGAACAAGTAGTTCCCCAGCTCTTCAAGCTCTTCGAGCTACCCTTGCCACCAGTGTGGATGCTGGAACAAATGTGCAGGTGGCACATCAATTCCCGATATGTCTCAAGCAAAGCAGGCTCTTGCTTCTCCAAGAGAGCCAACTCCGCCTCACACGGAAAATACTCTTCATATGGAAGAGACCCGAAGGGCAAAGCAGAGATCTCTCGCATCTCATGCAGGGCCATGCCCAATTCACCAACCGGGGTGAAGAAAGTCCCCGAGGCTGGGCAGTACAACTCAAGGATGGCGTAGAAGCACGCCACCTTCATCTCAATGCCGTAGCAGGTCGCCCTGACGGCCTCATAGAGGTTCAACCTCTCTAATTCCCCCTCAAAATGATTGAGGATATAATTGGTCAACTCCGCCCACCATGACCTAGGAGGGTGGACCCAACCAGGAGCCCTGAAATCTGTGGCGGGGTAGTTCCCCTCAGCCTCGCAGAACTGAGTACCGAAGGTCGGCGCCGCAGCTGGATTCTCTCCTACTGGAAGGTCCCGCAACACCTTCCCAGGGTATAGCCCTATTATGCTACGAGGAGGGCCCGCCCTCGAATAGCCGGTCTGGAATGTCAACCTCCCGACACTTATAGACTCGGCATTTAGGCTCACGCCCCACGCCATCTTCCGAGCCTGAGTCACGCTCGCGAAGGAAGACAAAGCGAAATGCCGCTTAGTAGACGGGAGATAGAATCTCTCGCCATCCAACTGGAAGATCCACTGGCCTTCGCCGGCCTGCAGCTGGCGATCGGGATCAGGTGCAGCATCCCCGAATATGAAGTCAGGCTTTTTGTAAGCCTGACGGTCAATATCTTCAAACGAAGCCGTAGTCAAGATGCTCCGCATGGCCTGCGGGCCACCGCTCTGAATGAGCGTATCCCGTACAAGCGGGCTCGGCTCACTGAACAAGGAAGCCTGCCCGATGAACTGCAAGCTGATGCTCCCTGCTCGACTGATTACGCCAAATAGACTGTTCTGAAGGCCGGAGGCGTAATGTACTGCAAAAACAAAAAAAATAAACTATGATTAGTTCATCAATCAAATGGACGCGAAGACATAAAAATTCGCTAAGGCATAGCCTCGCCCAGTAAGCAGGAACAGCGGGATAATAGCTTTGATAAAAAGCTTCGCTTCACAGATAAGACTGCATCTTTGCAGGAACTGGCATAGCCCTAAGGGCTGACGTCATCGAAAGGACTTCATGACCAACAGTCGTCCTTCGTGGCCACGACTGAAGGCACACGACCCATATCCTGTTCCTCAACAGGATGAAGACTGCCCCAAGCAATGGTTTCCTATGGAAGCCCAAGGGGAGAACTGTTCAGTTCTTACTTCCCTGATGCAAGTAAAATAGGGAAGTTAAGGGAAACGAGTTCCCTGATAAGGACAGATCATATTCGATCGTCCTAATAGCCGAGTATCGACTCTAAAGGATGAAGACCACTCTCTAATCAAATTGGAGAGTCTCTTACCAGCGATTGGTCGCTCAATGATCGGAGGAGGAGGACCCTCCGCTGCAGAAGTCGCTGCTTCCTTTCCCGCTCGTCTCTTGGGCGCCATTGAAGGAATGCAAGAGTGCTCAAAGTACTCTGAAGCAAAGGAGGAAGAAGAAGAGGAAGAGATAGAAAGTTCTCTAAAAATAAAGGGAGATCTTCCCATATTCAGCCCAATCGGGCTTTTATAGGCCAATCAGCGCCTAAATCAAGGCCTCGAAAAAGGGCACATGCCGCCGTTTCGAATTAATTCGAAACAGTGCCCAAAGCGCCTAAGGCGCTTTTCCCAAAGTGCGACGGTTCAACCCACTAAAGGGTTAACTCCGCGCAGGAGCAAAGTGCGGGCTTCGCACAAACCTTCAAAGACTTCGCCAGGAGGTCTACCTTAGCCCGCCAAAGAGGCTGCTGTTTGCGGGACATGCCGGTCTCGCGAAGATCATTCGAAGAAAGGACAATGTCCTTAACTCTGCATACAGTTCAGCCCAGCTATGGCAAGACTCTCAGTGAAAGCAAGCAAATCAGATGATCAGACAATGAACTTTCATTGATTCAAAAGCAAGGGTACATTGATATTACATCGAAGTTGTGTTTCATACAACACACTCAGTTGCCCAACAAAGATCTTTTGAGGCATACAAGCGGTTTTATCTGCTACCAAGCCAGATCAACGGGACAGGAAAGGCCTTCCTCCTGCACAAGGCCGTAATCCTTCGCACATGAGCAGATGGTGCCACAAGGACACGGTCATTTTTCTCCACAAAATGGCAGATCTTACCAGGCCATTTTTGTTGAAGCCTGGCAATAAAAGCTTATCGCCGCCAACACGTCAGATCACCTATAATGGGAACTAGTTTTGATGCTAGTGATCTGGCGGGTGTGAGGCCCACTCCCATGAAGTGGATCGTCCCCGACGAAGGCCACCAAAGTTGAAAGTCGGCAGCCAGCCTCACCTCAGATCGAATCATCTCGGACAAGAGGCTGCCAACAGCCCCTGGGACGCGCATCCGCTGCCCCGAATTGTTCCTCCTGCTTAAAGTAAAGCTTCAACCGGGGAAGCATAAGGCAATTTTATGGCTTCTTCCATCAAGTCACCAGACTGGCAAGCATAGCTCGCTGCAAGGCAAATTGAAGCAAGTTAGCAGTTAAGCACAGAAAGAGCTGCAAAAATTAAGTCAGATTCTTCAGCGGCAAAGCAATCCGACTTCAGCAGAGGACAAGTTCCACCTGCACAGCAACCATGGGCTGGCTCAGCAAACGCCAAGTCCTAGCCTCGCCTATACGGCAAAGTCAGACTGATCTTGTGAAGAACAGTCTCAACCTCGCCAATATGGCAAGACTGGCTCAACTATTGAAGAAGCCAAGTCCCAAGTCCTGCCTGCGCAGCGGACTTAACAAGCAATGGTCTTTCTGATCAAATCAAGATGATGGTTTCGCAGAAAGCCGTGATGAGATCCTTCTCTGCAACAGCCAATTGCAAGATGAAGAACAAGGGAAGCTAATCTTTGAAGCGAGCTGCCAAAGCTAAATCAAGGGAGATGAGTTCCCTAAAAAGCGGTGAAGTCTTTGAATGATCAAGACTTACTGGTCCTTGGCCGGTTAGACAACCAGGGTGGGCTTTCCCACTAATTCTGAGATCTGAGTATCTCTCACAACCAAGAGAAGGGAAGAAGAAAGGCAAGGCACTTCTCTTCAGAGGACCTCAAGTGTCCTATTTATAGGCCCCATGGCCTGAGCGCAACCACCTCAAGCGTGGAAGCACGAGCGCACTTAAGGCATTGATTGCGCCTTGATGACAGGGACGGTTCCCATTGGAACCGTACAAGGGAAGAAACGTCTCCCTCATAAAAGGCACTTATGGCGCCTTGAATAAAGGGAATATCCTCCCTTGGAAACGTGCAAATCGGAGAACATCTCTCTCGATTGGCGCGAAAGAAGGAATGATCCTCCTCGTAACCGCCCCACGGCAGTTGGCTTTGAAAAGGCAACAGGAGTTCCAAAGCGAACTTATTTCTTGGAAGCCCAGATGCGGAGCTACCCCGACGCGAAGCTACTCGCGAACCAGTACAATTCTTCGGCGAATTCATTCCAAAGCAGGATTGAAGGCGAAGCTGAACTCAACCATCATGGCGACGTTCATACTCCACACCACCATCACAGCAGTTCAAAGTGTTTCGAAGTCTGGGCTATTGCAGACTTTCGAAAACTTTGAAGGGGGTCTTGTTGACACTTAAAAAAGACAAGATTCTCATTGGTCCGAACGATGTCTAAACTTGTTGACATTTACAAAAGGCAAGGGACAGACGAGCTGAAGACCAGTTTTTCACCCAACTCCAAGGGACAAGGAAGCGGTTTGGACTCCACTGATCCAGCAAGCAGAACAGTGAACCCGGATTGTTTCTAAACAGACCTCAGCAGGTCTAAAATGCTAGCATTTAGCATTACATTAGCCCAAAGAGATAGCCTCGTTTGAGAGGCTAACATCATCCAGAGCATCGCCAGGAAGCTAACTGACAGCTTCGCCGAAAAGCCTCTTTTCGGACTTCGTCAGGAATTGCCTCTAGCTCCGCTATGAGCTTCAAAGCGGGCAGCTCCGCCATCAGCCTGCTATAGTCAACCTTTGACCAATCAAAACTCCTGATAAGATCGGATTCAATCTAATCAAATCCAATCAGGATTCAATATGGCAGGTGATTGCCACAATCTCTTGACTCTCTTGAAACGAGTAAGAGGATCAAGGAGAATCCCCCAACAATATGGAAAGGATCAAAACAGATCAACCGACTTGCCATTTTCTAGCTCCGCAGAAGCTATCCTAGCCTCGCAGCAAGGCTACTTTCCAGATTCAAACAGATTCGGTTCAATCTGTTTCTATATCTTCAAAGGGGACGATTATACCTTACTTTCCCTATAAATAGCCCATCAGGGGCACAAGGGAGGGAATCGCAGGGCACAGGAGAGAGAGGACTCCACAAGCAGAGACTTCTTCATAACGCATCGTGCGTTCTCTAATTCAGAGACCTTCCAAGAGAAATACTTCTCTTTTCAGGGTGGCGATACCCTAACAACCTCTTTTCCTCAAGGAATCTCCGGAACCAGGCGAGAAGGAATTCCTCACAGAAGTGGTTTTGAGAAGTAGTCAGAGGGTTCTACCAATCCTCTATTCTCTGATTCCCGGAACCAGGCGAGAAGGGAATCTCATCGCTCGCATCGTCAAAGGGACAAAGTGGTCGCGCGCTGACCAGACTCCTATCGGCACACTTCTCCAGAATCTCTGAGGAGATCTACTTGTAATCTTTTAAGAATACTTGTAATTTAGCTCCTCAAACTTTTTATTTGTAAGTTTTCCCCCTTTGCAAACATAATAGAAAACAGGTATATAGATGAGGGTTTCCTGGTTTGGATTATTCCTTCGACGTACTAGTCTTATGGAGCTGTGATCTGAAACCATACAATCAGATTTGCTCGTCCTCGGCTTTATTGTTTTATTGCCTTACATATACTTACCCTTGCTCGCCACTTGGCTTTTACTTCACCACTCGCCTGGGGAGTTCTATCTGACTCCCTGGATCCTTATGTCCAGGTCATGGAGCTTGGAGCGTGTGAATTCTCCCAGTTGCTGATCAGAGTGGCGCAGCGGTAGCGTTGATCTCCAGCAGACCGTCCAGAGCTCTATCCTTCCAGGCCCCCTGTGTGTCTCTCGAGTTTTCCTTTTGTAAACTCGTGAGTGCCTGTGTACTGTTCATACTTGTACATCCCTTTGTAATCTCACAATTGCGCATATCAGTGATGTAATATTCATGTAATATTGGATCACCTCTGGTGATAACTTTGTAATTGTACTCATATGTTGGAATGTATAATGCACCACTTGCTTCCGTACTCTGATTCTTGCCTGTACTGATTCTTAGCGTATATGCGTGAGGGTATTTCTGACCTGCGTATATACGTTGCAGTAACGTCTCCGTACCCGCAGGATCGGGGCGTTACATAGTTAAACCATATACTAGAGATTAAGCTATGATACCAATTGTAAATCACCTAGAGGAGGGGTGAATAGGTAATGGCTAAAGAATAATGACAAATAATGTGGAATTAATGAAATTACTTGCTTGAACAAGAACCAATCTCAACACACAACAGTATAGCATAAGAGTATAAGTAGCAAATAAGAAATAGATCAATAGAAGCATGCAATAGAGTATAGAGTGAGTCAAGTAAAGAGATAGAGAGAGCAAGCAATCGCAAAGTCAGAAAATTTATTTTGAGGTTCGAGCAACGCTCTACGTCCACGCCTTCACCATGCAAAGGGTTTAGCACTATTCTTGATCCTGCAAGATCACCACTTTACACGTTCCCACAAGAACGAACCAGACCCGCAAGTCCTCTCACTTGGTGCTGCAAATACCTTACAGTCAACGAACCCACAAGCTCGCTTTGAGGGTGCAACCTCTACAACTCTTCAATACAAGATGTGAGATGATCTCACCTAGATCACCAAAAATGGGCTCACAAACAATCCTTATTACCAAGACAAGTACTTGTAGCTCTAAGATTGCGGTGAGAAAAGCTTTGAAATTAGTGGAATGGAGAATCAAAGCTAGAGAAATCTTGTATAGAATTTTGCTCAAAAACTTTTCTTTTTCAAAAATATTTCTCTAAAAACACAAATCTAAAATCAATACAAATCTTAATGAATAACTAATTTTAATAGTCTACAGTGTTTTCATATATATAGGGTCAAAATCTAAGAGAGAAAACTAATAGAGTCGTTGGAGATTAACAGCTAATCAAAAAGTTAACAATATAGCCGTTAAGGCTAAAAAGCAGCCATAACAGACTCTGCGGTCGACCGGCTGGTTGACCGCCAAAGGTCATATTTTTTATTGTTAGGCAGCGTCGGTCGACCTGTCGGTCGACTGAACAAAATCAAGAGGAATGGATGTTACAGTCGGCCGAAAGCTCGACCGACTGAGATGCATGGTTAAAATTATGCATGACAGCCTGGTCGACCATCCGGTCGATCGACCATGGGTAAAAATGGTTTTTGAAGTATTTGAAATTATGTTTTATTTTTCATAAATATATTCGAATACATGAACATAAAACATAGTCCATGAGATAATATGAAGTCTAAAATTGTCAGATCATATATTATCACAAATTTAAGATATAGAACTACAATTTTGTTAAAGATGAAATATCCTTTAGATAATAAATGTTTTTCAACAAATCATTTTGAAAAATCTTTCAAAACTTATTTAAATTGTTTTCAAAACTTTTAGGAATAAACGCATATGAAATACTGTGTGTGTCAATCTCATGAGCTATCAAAGTCACTAAACTTAGTTTTGACAAAAACTAATTTTTACATAATAAAAACAAATACTTCTCTTGAAAGTCTTTATCTTGCAATGTGGATTCCTTGAGCTTGATTCTTATCACACGTGATATGATTGAATTTAATGCTTGGGCTCTTGGATCACTAAACGCAAGCTTTAAAATTTGTGAGTCTTTATGAGAAGCTCGAACACATGTTGAAAAGAGCTTAACCTGAAACTTATGTACATAAAAACATTAGTACATAAATAACTATATAAGATTATCATCATCAAAACTAGGGCAAATGACCTTTAGGCCAACAAATCTTTTTTGTAATGTCCACCAACTGTCGAGGATTGAGACAACAATAAGAAGCGAGATTGAGTGTACTGCTAATACAACTTCTACTGAGATAATTCTAATTCCTCTCCTTTATGTTTGTTTATCTTAATTCCACATTGGTATCAGAGCATTCTTGTGAAATTAAGGATTGTGGGTTAACGAATAAAAATCGAATTGAAGGATTTTGCCTCTATATTCTATACATCGGCGATCTAAGGAATTTCTTTTCCCTTTTTACAGACTTAGAGAATTCATCTCCTTTAAACATATGGAGTTTAACTCCTTAAATAAAGAGAGTTCATCTCCTTTAGGAAAGATCAACGCTCGACACTACAAGAGCTGGCGGCACTCTTGGGGAGCACTGCAGCGACTGCCGCTGCCACGACAGGCTGGCAATGCTCCTGGGGCGCTGCCTCTGCTGCTAGGGCTAGCAGGGCACTGGGGGTGCTGCCACCTTTGCCAACACGGTAGCGCCCCCCGGGGGGCGCTGCTGTCGCAAGACAATAACGCCCTGGGGCTTTGCTCGCTCTGCCCTACATGCAGTGCCCCAGGGGGCGCGGGTGGCTCTGCCCTACCGGGGGCGCTGTTGTAGCAAGCCAACAGTGCCCTAGGGGCACTGGTGGCTCTCCCCTACCGACAGCGCCACTAAGGGACGTTGTTGACGCAGCCGACAATGCTGGCTCTGGAAAGGTTGGCAACGCCCTTAGGGGCACTGTTATTGCCACTGCTGCCACTGTCACGGCCAGGCAGCACCCTGGTGGCGCCGCCGCAGCTAACTAGCAGCACCGCCGCAACTAACTAGCAGCACCGCCACAGCTAACTAGCAGCACCCACAAAGCAGTACTGCCATGGACCGGAGGACCCATGAGCGGTGCTACCACTTGCGACAAATCCTTGTGAGATTCTATAGGACAACTCCCTGGGCTAGGTCCAGGTTTAGAGCAGCCCTTATAATAATTATTTTTGGCATGCTTGTTGAATCTGTAAATAATTATTAGTATACTTTATTTTTGTAAGAGTATAGTTGAGATTTATTTTAAGCTCCTATACATGTTTTGCTCACAATTTAAATTAAACTAATAATAAATATTTGATATAAATGATGATTTTGAGTTTGACGATCTTTTGATTTTATATCGTATATGAATTATTGACTTAAATTAGGATATTTTTGCTGCAAAATAAATATTATATGTGTTATTAATAATAATATCTTTTATCCTTATTTGTACATCTTAAATGACGTCTAAGAATATTATTTGCTGACTTGAACAAAGGAGAGAAACTGGATGGTGAAAATTATGAAATTTGGCGCCACAAGGTTCAGTTCTCCTTGAAGAGTAAGAGGTTTTGAAAATCCTGGCACAGTCCATGGATGTGCCCCAGAGGAGGACAACGATCCAAATCACCAACGCGATATTGTAGCCTATGCAAAATAGATCAAGAAAGATCATTGTGTACGCTTTGTTATACTGATCAGCATGTACAATTGTTTGATCAGCGCGTTCGAGGAGTATAAGACTGCTCGCAAAATGTGAAATGTCCTGAAATACAAGTTTAGTGAAACCTCTGTTACGAGATTGCGCGCATGGATTGTCAAGTTTGACTCTCATAAGATGCGTCAAATGAGAATATGAAGGAGGATCTTAGGCAGATATCATCCATGATTCGTGAACTCAAAGTAGCTGGAAACAACTTGAATGATGAACAACAAGTCCAAACTGGCATCTGTTCTCTGCCTGACACTTGGACGCAAATGAGACTGAACATGACACATAATGAGAACATTAAGACATTTGATGAAATTTCGCGTCATTGGAGCTTGAAGCTGAGCGCTTGGAAGTGGTTAAGGCTAATGGCTCATCTTACACTACTCAGTTGGTTTGTGCAGGTCATCTGGATCGAAGCGCAAGAAAAATCAAGGCAGAAAGAATGGACATTCTGAACCTGCGCTTGAGAAAGTTAATTCTACCAAGCGCAAGAGAGGTAAGCGTGGTGGTAAAAAAGGTAAAATTAGCACAACGTGTTTTAACTGTGACAAGAAAGGACTCTTCGCCTGTGATTACACTGAGTCAAAAAAGGTACCCCTAACTTGAGTTCTCCCTTTATTTTGTTACTAACCATATCATGGTAGCTTTCAATTCTCAGATTAGATGTTGATTCATGAGCAACCGAACATGTAGCGAAGTACCGAGTTAGGATCATGGTGTATCGCCAAACACCGTCGGGTAGCAAGGTTATCTTCATAGGAAATGGTGATAGCATGAATGTTCTGGGTATGGTTACCTATAAGTTAGACTTGCGCGAAGGATGTGTACTTCTAATCCATGATGGATGCCCTTTATGCTCTGGATATTCGACGAAACTTGTTATCAGTTACTGCTTTTCTAAAGCTAGGATTTCGTTTGCCTTTTAAAAATACTGGTGTATGAATTTTCATGGGAACGGTAGTGGATATATCAATGATGGATTATTTGTTTGAATATTTGTTATTCAAATAATGATTCTAGTTTCTTTTTTACTACTGCGGATAATTCTGTTACTTGACATGCTAGACTTGACCATATTGGTTAAGAAAGAATGAATAGGTTAGCTCGAGAAGGCCTATTAGGTCAGCTCGCTAAAGTTAGCTTGCCTACATGTGATCATTGTTTATCAGGTAAGTCGAATAGGAAGCCATTTGGCAAATTCACAAGGGCACTTCACCTCTTGAATTAATTCATTCTGACATCTGTTGGCCAATGAGTGTGAGGGTACGGCATGGTGTTACCTATTTCATTACATTTATAGATTATTGTACTTGCTATAGTCATATTTTTCTGATCTCCCATTAGTCAGAAGCATTAGATTGTTTTAGACGTTACTAGAGTTTGGCTGAGAATCAAAAGAATGGAATAGTAAAGCTCTTCGTACTGACCGAAGAGGTGAGTATTTATCTGAGATGTTTAATCAACTCTGTAATGAAAAAGGGGTTAAGAGACATTTGTTGATTCCTTACACTCCGCAACAAAATAGTGTAGCAGAGAGATGGAATTGTACTCCCTTAGACCTTGGGATGTAGGAGGTGATGTTGAGATCGATTTGAGGGGAAGGTGGCGAGGATGAGTCGGCGTGAGGCGTCGGGGCGAGGGATGAGTCGGAGTGAGGCGTCGGGGCGAGGACGATCGAGTTGGGTGTCGGGATCAGACCATTAGCTCAGATACCATAATGACAGGGTTTTATAATTGATGAGATCCAATAAGTATCTCACCTTATATATATTATTTTACCATCACTTTTACATAAACTCCCCTTTCTATCTCAATATTCTCTAACACAGAGCTTCGTAGAATTGCTAAATTTTAATATTTAAAGTTGTATTCTGTTAAAATTAATTAGTTGATTTTATCCTGTTGGCAGGCTGTCAAAACTCTTGCAAAGAGTCCAATGTTTGCTCGGGATCCCAGGCATCTTCAATTTGAGGCCGATGTGAATTGTTTGTTTCTTTATACGAGGTTATTGCAGACACTTTGTTGAAAATCTGAACCTATTAACGCTAACTAGTACTAGCACGTTATTCTCCCCTGGTGATCAAGGTTTAGCTTAGTCTTTATCTTTTTGCCCCATAACCTAGAAGGCTACTGGTGATGTTAGAAAATGATGTTACTCTATCATACATGATCATCCTAAGCCTTTTCTTTTATGCACGTAGAAAGGAAGAAGAACTGGAGGAGGGAGAAACTCATACAGCTTTCCTTTTTGCAGCTATCATGCAATTGCCTCAACTTTGCATGTGTCATTTGTACAGTAGTTTGGTATTACATACTTGAAATGTCTACTGCCTTTCCGGCTGTGGAATCTCTAGGCAACTCATGATTGTTGATTCAACTATCTCATAAGTATTAACATATCAAATTTCTTGACTTCTCTTTCAGCTTATTATTAAACTGCATTTTGCATTTGTGGCAAAAACACTTTCTACGTATATCCCCTCTCAACAGTTTCAGCTCAGGTTTCTGAATTTCTCCTCTATCCCTTTATTCTGCCTAAAGCTTCTCTGGGTACGGTGGTTCCTTCTGATCTTTGCTTCATTTGCCTATGCTTGCCTATAGTTTCGATCTTGATCGGCGAAGCTCCTCCATTTTAAATGAACTGTGTTCTTTCTAACTCTACTTGTTCTACATTTGCCCATAATTTTGTGAGCCTAACGCTTGGGTTGTTTTATGCCAACATGATGCATTTATCAAGTTTAGTCATTATTGTATTGCAAATAACTGTAGTTTCTTATCTCTTGTTGGTATATTTAACTTTGGATTGAATGCTGAAGAGAAAGATGCAGATGAGATTATTGAAGTGGCAAACAAAGCCCCTCTTTCTGATCAACAGAAACAGGTGCAAGCCAACATACATGTTCAAGTACCCAGTCTGGTTAGTTCGACGCAGAGTCCCAGAATGTCCGTCGTTGTAGTGGGCTTGGTTTGGCTATTGGGGGAACTACAAAATCCATCAATCGACATGGTTAGCTGTTCCGAGAACCTCACTGGAAGTTACATATTCTGCAGATAGCTAGGAATTTATATATTTAACTAATTTTCTTCCTTTCTTTTATGCATATTATTGTTCTTAGATTGATGTGTTACAAATACTGTTGTTTTTCCTTTTCTAAATGCCATGCATTTAAGTCATAATCGTTTTCAATGTTCAATCGGTCTTTGTTTCTTGCAATTGCTCATGCAGTAGGAGTATTTGTGAAAGATCTTATTGCTCAGGCAGTCAAATGTAAAGATTCCACCATGGCGACTCGCGATGAGTGGGATCAGTCTGGCTTTGGACTGGCCCTCTTGCACGCCTGCATAGCCTGACACAGCTGAGTGAGTTTCTCAACCTGAGGTGACATGGCGAAATTTTGTCACAGATTTGTGGCTAAGTTTAGGCGGTAAAAAGGACAAAACATCCCACTAAAATGACCATCAAATACTTTATAGTTACGATTGTTCAAAATACCCTCAGTTTTACTTTTAAACTAGCCAAAACTCTTTCTCAAATTTTCATCGATCTAAAAATTTATGCTTTTCATACAAAAATCAGTTTCAGTAATTTGAGATCTAAATTTTCAATTCATTCACGTCAAATTTTAAATCGATAAAATAAGATCTGACTAAGATGACGAGTAAGAAAGCAGCAGCCGAAAAAGGTAAAAATCATGCATGATACCATAAAATATTGATTGCCCTAAAAAAATTAATTGTTTTTTTTTCATTTTTTTCAATCATATGTATTTAAAGAATAATTTCACACTCTAAACATCATTTTAGTTTAGATCGCAGTTTAAAAAAATTTGATTTTAGTGCCTAATTTTTAAAAAAATGAAAAGTAAACACAAAAGTTCTATTTAAAAAGTTTTTTTATACAAATTTTAAACTTTCAATCTCAAAAAATATTTTAGTTTTATGTTTCTCTTTAAGGAATGCAAGCAGAGTCGTAGTATTTTTAAAACACTTACTCAATTTAAAAAGCGATTTTATTTACAATTTAACCGCTTACTATGACTTTAAGCCTTCTTCTTTAATTTGTTTGTTTAAAAAAATTGTGATCATAGTCACAGTCCTTGAAAAATAATATTTTGGATTTAAAAAAGTTGTTTTTAACAAATTTTCAAAATTTATACTGCAACTTTGAGTTTTTTTTATTTTGTTTCTTTAAATAATAAATAATTTTTGAAATATTTCAAGATGTATATATTTTTTTAATTTATTTGTCTTAACAGTACTGTGACTAATGACGCTATCTTTGCAAAATGTTATTAGGAACACTTACTGCGACCTTGGTCGCAGTGTTATTTACAGCAAATTCATCTTATAGTTTAAAAACACTGCAACTTTGATTGCAATATTTTATAACTTTTATTTCTTTATTGTGACTCAGGTCACAGTCTTTTATTAATTAAGATGTTAATAAAACTGAGATCTGGGTCACAATCTTTTATAATTTTCATTAAATTTTAATTTAAACTTTTTATTTTCTTAATTTGTTTATTTTAATAGTATTATGACCAACATCGCCTTCTTTTAAAAAGTTATTAAGAATACTGTGATTGTGGTTGCACTCTTTTGTAACAACATTTTCATTTTGTGATTTTATTTATTAACAATGTGAAATGATCGCAATCTTGAATAACTTATTTTTCTTATATGCGATCAAGGTCGCAATCTTTTATTAACTAAGTTGGTTAGAGTACTGCAACTGTGATCGCAGTGTTGTCTAACTTTTGTCATTATTTAATGTGACCTTATATTTTGAATGTTTGTTCATCAGAAGTGAGGCAAGAAGTGATGGTTCATCCCATTCGATCAAGCGTAAAGCCAATGTGTGAATTAATAAAAAAAATTGAAGAAGCACATTCATCCTGATTTCGTCAATATTATGAAGGAGACACTGTTTGGTACTACATTGATGGTATTCTATAGTGAGAAATTTGGAGACAAAGGGCTCAAATTAAACATAAGTGGTTTAAAATTGTAGATCAGTATGATAGGAGTTCAAGAAGCTTTGAAATTGCAGCAAAAGAATCTAGCTAATAGTAGAGGATGTGGCCCTGA
The DNA here is from genome assembly GCA_038442645.1 of Agave tequilana. Taxonomy (NCBI): domain Eukaryota; kingdom Viridiplantae; phylum Streptophyta; class Magnoliopsida; order Asparagales; family Asparagaceae; genus Agave; species Agave tequilana. The sequence continues at coordinate 162,979 of JAVJIF010010281.1, forward strand.
CGTTTGGTTTACCTATCAATGGAGCTGATTTTATTATGAATAAAATTTGTTCTTTGAAGGACATAGGTGTTGTTAAACGCTATTTTACAAATGTTAAGAAGATCACAAAATCTCCATTAAGAGGCTTTGGATGATCTTTTGGCAAAAAAGAAGGAGAAGTGAATTACATATTACAAGAGATGAGCAGCTAGAGAAGCAAGTGACATTAAATGAAATTATAAAAGATAGACAAAGACTTGCAGCTCAGGACTTCACTGTTGGACCAAAGATCATTTGCCCTAGTTTTGATGAGGATTCATGTAGTTATTTATTTTAACATTTTAAATAAGTTTCAGAAAAAACAAGTTTGATTTCATAATAGATTTGGCCTCTTTATAAAGACTCACAAGTTTGTGAAACCTTCAAGATGGTGATCTTAGACCCAAGCACCAAAGATCGAGTTTTGGAACTCATACTAAGAGTCAAGCTCTAAGGGATTCATTTTGTAATAAGTAGCTTTTATGAAAAGCATTTTTCTTGTATTTTAAATGTAAGATTTTAGATTGTTAAAATCAAGTAGGTGATATAGTAGCTTATGAGAATGACACACACACAAAAATACTCTCTGAATTTTGCTTCTATAGTTTTGAAAATGATTTGAAATAGTCACAAAATAATTTTTTGTTTAAATAGTTTATGGAAAATATCTTTTATTCAAAAAAGAGTTCATTTGTTACAAACTATTAGTTCTACATCTAAAATTCTGTGTTGATCTATAATCTCACAGTTTTGGACTTCATGTTATCCCATAAACTGTATTTTGTATTCATATGTGAAAAATATTGTAAAAATAAAATAGAATTTTAAATGTATTTCAAAGCTGATTTTCTGCCTTGGGTCAGTCGACCGGACGGTCGACCGATGTGCACATTACGGTCGACCAGATGGTTGACCAACTGTCACACCCAAATTTCAGTTTGGCTCGGTCGATCGGGCGGTCGACCGATGCCTGACGGCCAGTTTCAAGTTTTGAACTATTGGTCGACCGGCTGGTCGACCGATGTTCTGGCAGAGCTACAATAACAGCTAGTTTTCAAAATCTGAGATTTTTAGCTTATTCTTCAATGGGTATTTTTGCCCATTTTGGGCTTAATCTCCCTCCTAATGATTGATAGGCTCTTTTAATAGTGTTTATCATTTGGCTATATATATAGCTCATTGGGAGAGGGTTAAAAAAGGTTAACATTGTTTTTAGAAAAATACTTGAAATTTGATTTATTCAAAGGAGAAAAATTTCTAGTTTTCTTACTTAAAATGCTCGCATCTCCAAACCAATTTTTGCAAGTTTTCGGCTCTTAAATTCATTCATTTTAACTGAATTTTCTCTCTCACAAACTTCTTGAACTTCATTCTTCATTCTATACTATTGAAATTTATAAAAGAGAATGTTTGTAATTCTTGTATAGAATACATGTTTAATGACTGTTAAAGACTGATTTTAAACAGGTCCATACAACGGACTTGTTTGTGAGAGTCGTAATATCTCTAAGTATATGACGGCGATTTTTAACTGCCTTCAAAAAGGAGCATAGACATCAGTTTCAATTTAAAAACCGGCATCAAAATTTACTATTAACGCTGGTCCTTTAAAGAACCGCCCTTAAAAGGTTCTTTAACGTTAGTTCTGAAAGAATCAACGTTAAAGAACCAACGTTAAAGGTTGTAATTTTTTTTAAGAACTTACCTCAAAAATAGAGAGCAACTCATTGTTTTTATAGATAGTTGCTTTCTGAAAAACAGTGATTGCATCTCTCAAAAACAGAGAGCTGCTGTAACATCTAGCAAATTTTGAATATTTATATGATTTAAATTACAAATTTATTTAAATTTTATTTGTTTTAATTATTATTTAAATGATATATTATCATTATTTACTTAATTATAAAATATTTGGTGAAATCCTAAATAATTAGGATTTATGTTGATTTGGATTAACAAATAATATTTATTATTTTATTATTCTTTATTATTTTATGATTTAATTAATTAATTAATTAATTAACTTATTTTGTAGACCCTCATTGATGTGGTGTGTTAGTGTGAAGGTTTAATTAGTGATTTATTAGGGTTAACACTAATTAATTACATTTTGACTAATGGATAGCAAGTTGGACTTTTCCTCTTCAGATAAGAGATTCATCTCTCTTATTTACCCTTCCACCCCTCCCATTCTTCCCCCTTCTATTTATTGCTGGCCAAGAAGGAAAGAGAATAAAGAAGAAGAAAGAGAAAGGAAGAGAAGGAAAGAAATAGAGAGAAAGTGAAGGTGCACCCATGGCTTTCATTTTGGCTTGAAAATATGCAAGTAAAGGATCTTCTCTTCAAGTGTTCTTCATCAAAACCCCTCTTCCATGCCTAACAAGGTAAGTTCTAACTCTTAGCATGCTTCTCCCCATTATTTCAAGGATTAGGTAATAAAAATGATATTTTTATTTTATCCAAGATAGTAAAAATGTGATTTTTATATGTTAAAGTACTTGGATCATGCTAAGATTTATAGATCTTCATGCTAGGGATATTAGCTAGCATATATATTAATTTTAGTTAGATTAGATTAATAAAAATGTGATTTTTATTAGATTTCGAAAAGATTTAATTAAAAAATATGATTTTTATCATGTTAGTATGTTTGTATTGATTTGAAAATATATGTTGACCCCTTGCATGCTAGCTTGTACCCTCTCAAATATGAAATGAATTAAATTATTAAAAATGTGATTTTTATCAGATCTAGGAATCCATGATACGTAAATCAATAAAAATATGATTTTTATCGATTCGATTAAGGCAAATTAAATATACATTGATGAGTTGAGTACTAGCTAGCACCCCTATGAATATGGAGGGGTTTGTATTTACAAAATATGATTTTTATCAACTCTAGATATTCATGATTTAGTATTTGCATTTTCTTATGAATTGATCTCATGTAGTGTGTGTACTGGAAGTAGTATGAAATTAATTATATATGATTTATTGACATTCATATGTATGTTTATGTTTATGATGTACTGGCAGAATTAGTGGTGGAGTTATTGGCAGAGGTATGTGTTGTATCTATTTGCAGAGAAAGGGGAGTGCGATGGTATACGTGTGTTATGTGTTGTATCCATTCGCAGAGGAAGGAAAGTACATATAGGTATACATGTGTTATATATTGTACCCATTCGCAGAAAAAAGGGAGTACGATGGTATACGTATGTTATGCATTGTACCCATTCGCATAAGAAGGGGAGTGTGATGGTATACGTGTATGTTTGTATTGAATCTATTTGCAGAGGAAGGGGAGTACGATGGTATACATATTTATTTGGTTGAATCAATTCTGAGGGTGACATAACTAGTGCACCAACTAGCCGGGAGATGTTACTGTCTCATAATGAATGTATCACCTCTAAAGGCAGAGTTCCCAGATTTTGTTAAATTTTCTATATCGTAGTAACTTGTCGCGTGTCATGTTACATGCACAGACATGTTCTTTGTTGTTTACATGTTTCTGTGTCATCAGCCTATAACAGTTTAGTATGTGTCCTGTAATACCATAATTGATGTTTATTTGAGAATACATGTGATTTATTGATAGATAATTAGAGTTGACTAGAAAGATAGAGTATCGGATCATAATAACCCAGTTAGGCGTAGATGCATGTTATTTAGCTTGATAGATAGCTTATAATAAATTTGTTGATGATATACTTATGATTTATTCATTTGAGGATTTTTTTTATAATATTAGTCGAGATGGTTAAGCCATATGAGCTGGTCGGGTAGCGACCCTTTCTAGTTGACGAAAGATAGTATGGTATGCGCGTGATTTGTATTTTAGATTATATTTGAATGAGAGATGACTTGTAGCTTGATTTGTCCCTTTCTAGTTGGCTTAAGATAGTAAGGCATGCGCGTGATTTGTGTTTTAGATTATATTTGAATGAGAGATGACTTGTAGCTGGATTTGTGCATTGAACACGAACATTGACTTGTGTATTATACATACCGCATTTTGTTGTGCGAGCGCTATCCAATCACAACAACCAAATAATAGAGAATCCCAAGATCTCCAGCACAAAGAACAACCCAACAATCACACGAAGAACACACAAATCACAAAAACAATATTTTAACGAGGTTCGGCTAACGTGCCTACGTCCTCGGGGCAATCAATGGAGAGATTTATATTAGGAAGATGATTACAATAGCTCTTGGTCTCTTTGAATGCAAGAGAACCCGTTTGCTATCTCTTTTCGCAGGTTACTAAACCCTAAGATCAACATAGGCTTAAATACCTCATACAGCGGATCAGCAGATTTAACCCAGAACCCGACTGTCGGTCGACCGGCCCGGTCGACCGACTTCCTTATACCGGTCGACCGTCACGGTCGACCCAAGAAACCCGAGAGTTGGGTTTGTCAGTCAGGGTTTTCCGGTCGACCGGACCAGTCGACCCAGAAAACCCGAGACTTGGGATCTGTCAGTCAGGCACTGCGGTCGACCGGGCCGGTCGACCGCTCCAACCTCTGTGCATGTTGTGCACGTCGGTCGACCGGACCGGTCGACTGACCCTGCCTGATTCTGCTGCTGCTGCTGTTTTCTACTACTGTTCACTTTGCCTTCCGTCGTCGACTTCCTTGGCGATCTCCTCGACGCGACCCATGGCAATCCAACAATCCAGTCAGCTTCCTAGGTAATAATCTCTCTCTTTCCAACAATTCTCCACCTCGGCAAAGATTTCCAAATCTGAGCCGAACTCCAACGAACCCCAGTCCATCACCTGGCGAAATCGACACACGATCTCGGCGAAATCGACACACGATCTCGGCTTGCGCGCACCGGTCGAAATCGACACACGATCTCGGCGAAATCGACACACGATCTCGGCTTGGAATCTTTGGCTCATCTATTCCTGGAAAACATCGCACATGCCTTCCCTTACACTTCACCTTAGGAGAATTTCCATACATGCCGATCACCAACATGGCTTCTACTTCGCAACTTCACGACCTCATGAAGACTTCCTTATGAGCCAACACTGACTCTCCAATGACCAGCTCTATCCAGTCTACCTATCTTCCTGACGGTCCAACCAAGTCTGCGTAGAACACACAAACATCATCGGCTTCAACTGGATGCCCACCGCTGCTCATGCAAGCTCAACATCTTCTAATCGGAAGATAAACCTGTTCATCGAGATCACACCATCTCACCACTACGTGAGATCCAACTGGCCATACCACTTCACCTCTACATGAAGTCTCTTCACTTCTACTTGAAGCTTCAATAGGCCACAACTCTTCACCTCTACGTGAAGATCCAAATAACATCTCGAGAACCCAAATAGCTTCATAAGAGTTGCATCACCAAATGGCTGCGCCTTTACGGCTGCCTACGTACCTTTGCCTAAAAGGATCAAGCCAACCGTAGTTCATTAAAATGAGCTTCAACAAGCTCAAACAATGGTACCTCTATTTGCAGCAGCGAACCTGTCTGACTGAGTCATATGAACCTCTTCCCGACCATCATGGAGAGCAATGGCCTTCAACTTCATCTTGTCACAACCACAATCTTGAGATTCATGCTTCTTTCTCCACAAGCGTGGCTTCACCTTAGTTCCAATGGCTGCAAATAACTCGACATCCTCAACAATGTCGTCAACCTGTTCAGCATCACCTTTGGTATCACGAACTCCACCCGGTGTCACCTCCGCTGAAGTATCCTTTGATGCCGAACCAACTGGAGATGATGGAGTAGCATCAACCTCCACCCGCTGCAATCCTTCCTTGGTCTCCGTCCTCTCCACCTGCTGAGAGACAGTGGACTTCAACACTGAAGTCTCTCCAAATGTGACATGCCTGCTCATCACGATCTTCTTGTCTTCGGGGTCCCACAACCTATACCTGTTCCTTTTGACACCCAAGTAGACAAACCTCTTTGCCCGCGGATTCACCTTGCCATTCTTGGCACTGAAGTAGGCCGGACTTCCAAACTCCCGCAGCACACCATGACCTTGAGCAGCTTCTCCAGACCAAATATTCAGTGGAGCTCTACCTCCAATTGCAGTCGATCTGTTCATGAGATGGCTAGCATACTTAGTCGCCTCAGCCCAAAACGACCTGTCTAATCCTGCATTAGACAACAACCGCCGAACCTCCTCCAGCAAGGAACGGACTACATCTTTAGCCAACCCATCTGTACCTGTTGTGAAGTGAGTTGCAATCCCTGTGTTCTGGCCAAATTGTAGGAACTGGTACATGTCCTTTCCAACATTACCAATATGAAGCTCCTTTATCTTCCTACCTATCTGCCTCTCCATTCTTCCTCTCCACTTCATCAACACATCTAGGACTTCTCCCCTTTGTCTCATTGGATATATCCAAACATGCCTAGATGAACCATCGATAAACGAGACAAAGTACCTGTGACCTCCAAGCGATGCCGTCTTAGCAGGTCCCCATACGCTCATGTGAACACAATCAAGAAGACCTTCATTTTGATGAGTACTGGTGCTGAATCTCACCTTCTTCTTGTCCAGAACGCTGTGTCCACCTTTCAACTTGCAGGTAGCAGCACCTTCCATTTCCTTCTTTGCAGGAGCTCACAAAGATTTTTCTTCTTCCTGTCCGACCTTTCCCTACCAAACTTCCAGGCCACCAACATCTGAAGAACTCGAAGTCTCCACCTGATTTGTAATCGTACTACCCTTCAAGTAGTAGAGATTTCCTCGGCGGACGCCCTTCATCACCACCATCGAGCCCTTGATCATCCTGAGATCGCCATCTCGAACAGATATCACCATGCCCGATGCTTCCAAAGTGCCAACTGAGATAAGATTCCTTTTTAGATGAGGTACATACCTCACCTCCTTCAACTCTTGAACTATCCCATCATCCATCTTGATGCGAACTGTACCCATTCCTTCTATATTACACGGATGGTCATCTCCCATGACCGTGTAACATCCATCCAGCTTCTCAAAGCTAGAAAACCAGGCCCTGTTCGGGCACACATGATAGGTGGCTCCGCTATCCAAGATCCACTTAGCACTATCTGAGTTACTAATAGTAGGTGTAGTAACTGAGAGAGAGAACACTGAAAAGTCATCATCCGATCCATCCGCCTGTGTGAGATTTACCTCGGTCTTTGACTCCACCTTCTTATCTTTGGCCTTAGGGCATTCTGCTTTCCAGTGTCCTAATTCCTTGCACAAGGCACACTGATTCCTCTTCAGATTTCTGAAACCCGGCCTAAATTTCGATCTTCCTCTAATCTCCTTTCCCTTCCTTGATGAACCTCTGCCTCTCACTTCCAATGCCTCCGCCGATGACCCTAACTGAGAAGGATGCCTCTCCTTCTTCCTTGTCTCATAACTCATCAGTGCAGACGACACCTCATCATAATCCAAGCTCTGCCTTCCATTAATGAAGGTCAGTGTGAATGTCTCGTACTCCTCTGCAGGAAGTGAATTCAGAAAGATGACCGCCTTATCTTCCTCATCTACCGTGACATCCACATTTAGCAGATCTGTAAGAAGCTTCGTATATCGGTTGATGTGCTCATTTACTGTGCTCCCCTTCTTCATCCGAAACTGATACAGCTTACTCTTAAGCTGCAACCTGAACTCTACACTCTTCTTCAGGTACTTCTTTTCAAGGGTTTCTCACAGTTTCTTCGCTGACGTCTCATGTTGCACAAGGTATTTTATGTCTTGTGACAAGCATGAACGATCAAGCCACATGCCGATCTGTTCATCTTCGCCCAGTCTTCATCAGTAATAGTGTTCTTCTTCTTTGTCAATAGGAGAGTGTCTTCGAGGTTTGATGCATTCAGCGCATCCATAACCTCGCATCTCCACATACCAAAATTGTTAGTCCCATTAAACTTAACAACTTCAATCCTTGGGTGATTGTTCATTGTCTTAACAGATGCAGTTTCTTCTGCCATTGAGATTTTCCTGATTCTCTATCTATGCGGAAGATCAACTACCTTGAAATAGATCTATACACAGATAAAAATATGATTTTTACCTGTCCCACGAAACCCTAGATCGAGTTTCTCACCAGATCTACTCCACCACGGATTCAACGAGCCCTCCTTGAGTCCTTCTGAGATCGACACACGATCTCCTCGAACACCCAATACCTCAGATCTGAGATCGACACACGATCTCCACCGGATCCGATCTCGAGCCCTTCGAATCCTCAGAAATCCCAAGTGCAACCCGGATGCTCTGATACCACTTGTTGTGCGAGCGCTATCCAATCACAACAACCAACAATAGAGAATCCCAAGATCTCCAGCACAAAGAACAACCCAACAATCACACGAAGAACACACAAATCGCAAAAACAAGATTTTAACGAGGTTCGGCCAACGTGCCTACGTCCTCGGGGCAATCAATGGAGAGATTTATATTAGGAAGATGATTACAATATCTCTTGGTCTCTTTGAATGCAAGAGAACCCGTTTGCTATCTCTTTTCGCAGGTTACTAAACCCTAAGATCAACATAGGCTTAAATACCTCATACAGCGGATCAGCAGATTTAACCCAGAACCCGACTGTCGGTCGACCGGCCCGGTCGACCGACTTCCTTATACCGGTCGACCGTCACGGTCGACCCAAGAAACCGAGAGTTGGGTTTGTCAGTCAGGGTTTTCCGGTCGACCGGACCGGTCGACCCAGAAAACCCAAGACTTGGGATCTGTCAGTCAGGCACTGCGGTTGACCGGGCCGGTCGACCGCTCCAACCTTTGTGCATGTTGTGCACGTCGGTCGACCGGACCGGTCGACCGACCCTGCCTGATTCTGCTGCTGCTGCTGTTTTCTGCTGCTGTTCACTTTGCCTTCCGTCGTCGACTTCCTTGACGATCTCCTCGACGCGACCCATGGCAATCCAGCAATCCAGTCAGCTTCCTAGGTAATAATCTCTCTCTTTCTAACACATTTGGTAGTTTAGTCTATACCTTAGATCTATGATTGTGTGTCACTTGTTTTAGCCACGTGATTGATTTTACATGTGTACTGGACGTGTATAGTTTGGTTGTGTATTAGAATCATATAGTTTAGCCATAACCTAGACCTTGAGTGGTGTGCATGTGTATTAGACACGTGTGGTTTGCATATCTTGTTTTGGTGATGGTCAGTGTGAGTAGTGTTGAACACGTATAACGACATCCGTAGTTAGTACCTATATTAGATATCCATAGTATGTTTATGGATAATGTTTTTCTTTTGGTTAGATTTAGGTACTAAACTTTAATAATTTAATTATATTCATTTTCAATCGTCTCCTGATGAGACAAGTGATGGAGCTGAAAGTTCTTGGTTTCGCCAGACTGAGGTGGTGCCGTGCATGCTAAAAAAAGATACTTAGCAGTGATTTGAGCAGAGGCTCCTTGGTGCCGTTGAGGCAGACCTGATATGGCCAGTAGTATGTTTATTATTTGTTATGTGAGAATGATACTTTTGGTATCATTCAGATTTAGTCGTGCATGCATGATGTGCACGAACGTGCACGGATATGAATGGACTTCTTATTATTTGCTTTAGGCATTTTCTCACTTCTACTATACAGACTAATATTCCATACTTATATTTTACCCTCTCCGTTAGTTTTTGGTTTGTCTTCCCAACCTTTATGAGGCGGCTTCGAACTCATGATGGGAGGCAACCTATGAGTTTGTTCTTGCTGGCGTGTAGACGTTAGGGTTCTTCCCTCCCCCTTTTAGGTATTGGGCATGGCAACTGAAGAGGCATTTCTGTTGCGATTTCACTCAGAGAGAGACCACTTCTAGTATCTGTTTAGCATTGCTCCATCGTCTGGGACTGCACTAGTGATGTATCATTTATTTGATTCAGTTGTATCTCTATATACATTGTATAGATTATACTCCTTTAGTTGAGTCTCACTGCATTATTATTTGAGGCCGAGGGCCAGTTCCATTTCATGTCTATTTGTATATACCTTTGTATCCCAATGATAGGACTTCCTTGTATATTGAGACTGGATCTTTACCCACGAGAGGGATTTCTCTTCTGTTTGATTTTATAGTCTCTTTATGTTTCAGGTCAGATATAAATGTTTTTGCTTCTTGCTGTATATAATTGTGTTATATATTTCTACTCGTGTCATATTTTTTTGAACTGCCTAAGTTTAATATCAGCAATGTGTTAGTATTTGGAGTGCCTTATATTCATTGGAGAAGAATTCAAGTTCAGGTGGAGGTGTAAAAAACTTCACAAATCAAGCATAGATATGTACAGGAATTTTGCATGTTATTAGTTGACTAATAGGCCTTATTAGTCAAATAGGTCTTGGGCTAGTCGACTGATATTTTGGTATAGTCGACTAGGTCCTGCAACAGAGAGTTAGATTCTCAGATTGTATTACAGTAATTGACTAGACTCTGGGTGTAATCGACTAATAAGTCGACTAATAAATTGCCCTGGTCAGCTAATACGGGTTCTGGCAGTTTTCTAATACGATTTTGTTTCTTATTTTGCTTAGGATACGAATTTTCTATTTCTCTGAGGCAGTACTGATTTGATTATTGGAGTTGGTAAAGCACTAGGATCATTCTAGGTGCCTATATAAACCCTTGGGGTAGCCTTTTGAAGGTGTGTTAAGAAGAGTCAAGAATTCAAGAGAAATTCTATTTTTCATGATTGAGAGTTGTGAGAGAGAGATCTTCTTGTAACTCTTGTATTTTCTTTTCTTTTACAATAAAGATTCTCTCCTCCTCTCCGTGGATGTAGGTACATTGTCAAACCATGTTAAATCTTATGTTTTTTAGTTGTGTGGTGATTTAGTTTCAATTGCTTACTAGTGGTAGATCTTCTACGCTTTCGCTTCCGCTTCCGCTTCCGCTGTCAAGTCTTCAACTTGGTGTTTCTCTATTGTTTGATCAGTGATATATCTTCAACAATTGGTATCAGAGTGATGGATAGCAAGATGACCACGACAACAAAGTTCGAGATAGAGAAATTTGACGGGAAGTCCAACTTCATGTTGTGGAAGATGCGGGTAACATCGTTGCTCGTGAAGGAGGGCACACACAAGGCCCCACTTGGAATTGAGAAGAAGCCGCCAAAGATGGAGGATGATTAGTAGAACGATATCGACTTTCGCACAAAGGCAATGATCATACTGTGCCTATAAGATGAGATCCTCTATAACGTGATGGACGAGGAGACAACTGCTGGTCTTTGGTGTAGACTAGAGAGCCTTTACATGACAAAGATTTTGTCGAACATGCTTTTCATGAAGAAGCAATTATATAGCCTTCAGATGAAGGAAGGTCCACCTATTCTACAATATCTCAATGCTTTTAATAGAATTTTAAGCGACTTGGTAGCTCTAGAGGTTAAGCTAGAAGAAGACAAAGCTCTTTTATTACTCTCTTCTCTTCCATCAAGTTATGGTAAGTAGACCTTAGAGTTAAAAGATTCAGGCAAATGCTCTAGAACAACGAGTTGATGAAGAAGACAAATTCTACAGAAGAGGCCTCAGGAGGATTGTTTATCAAGGGTCAGAGGGGAAGATCAAAGAGTATGGGACCGATAAGGGATACAAAGGCTTCTAGCAGTTTCTCTTGCTACTTTTATAAGAAACCAAGGTATATCAAGAAAAATTGTATAAAATACAAGGAGATGCTGAAGAGGAAAGCCGGCAAAGATTTTGATGGGGCTAGTATCAGTGAAAAGTCAGATCAAGCCGGGGTTGTCGAAGAAGCAGATGAGGATCATGTATACCTTGACAGCTGAGTCAGGAAAAGGTAAATACTTAGATGCTTGGTTACTTGACTCGGGGTACACATATCACTTGTGCCCAAAAAGGGAGTGGTTCAGTATTTACAAGCCCTATGATGGAGGTTCCATCCTGATGGAAAATGATGTTGCGTGTAAGACTGTTAGCATCGACAACATCCATATGAGGATGTTTGTTAGACGGTTCAAACCCTCACGAACGTGCTGAAAATCACCAAGAGGGGGGTGAATAGGTGATGACTATACTAAATGGCAAATAATACGGAATTAAAAATTACTTGCTAGTAACCTAGCAAATATCAAATACAACTTAAGAGATACCTGCAAAAGAGTAAACAATATTAGAGTGGAAGTAAAGAGAGAGTAGAGTGAAGAGAGAAAGAGTAAGCAATCACAAACACAATGATTTGTTTCGAGATTCGAGCCACTACTCTACATCCCCACCTTTAACACTATGAAGGATTTCCACTATGACTGATCTCACTAGATTGTCAACCAGTTACAAGTTCTCACTAGAATTCAATGGACTCACTAGTCCTCTCTCGCGGTGCCGCAACACCAACACGCAGCTCACTAGCTCACTTGAGGTCGCAACCTCTACAACTTCTCAATATAAGAAAAACAGTGATCAACTCTTGATCACAAATGGCTCACAAGCACAATCCTATAATCACGATGAGAAAGTGAAACTCTTTGGGATTGTGTAGTGAAACTAGCTTGTAGAGATTTAGAGGGAGGGCTCAAGCTAAAAACTAGATTTTTGGAATTTTAGGCTCAAAAAGAAATCTTTTATGAAAATGGCTAAAACTTGTAAAAACATGATCTAAGCTTTAGAAAACTTGTTGTTGAGTTATTCCATAGTCCCACTATTTATAGGGGATGAAAATATGAGTAGAAAACCCAAAAGATCCGTTGGGACAAGACCAAGAAAAAGACAAAATAGAAACTAGCTATTGGGAAAAATTTCAGAAGAAAACTCTTCTGCCGGTCGACCGACCGGTTGACCGCTAATGGTCGGATTTTGAACTGTTTGGGATAGAGGTCGACCAGACGGTCGACCGATGTTCCCAACCAGAGAGTTAAACTCTCTATCGGTCGATCAGACGGTCGACCGGACCCAACCTAGAGCAAAGCTCGTGCAGTCGATCGACCGCCTGGTCAACTGAAGTGCACACATGCACTTTGGTGCATGTTGGTCGACTGCCCAGTCGACTGACAGAACAATTTTGCTCTGCCAACGATTGACCACCCGGTCGACCGACAAAGGGCCAAAGTCAAGTTTTAGAGATCTTTTTGAAACCATTCTTTTTCCGATAAAAATCTTTTGATCATAAAATGCAAAATAGAGTTCTAGAGACTTGAAGAACTAGTGTGTGATACTGGATCAACACAAAATAAAAGTGGAATCATATTTTGACAAAAATTCATTTCTAAATCAAAAATCTGGTTTTTCTGAAACTCGTTTTTTTGAAACTCATATTTTTGAAACTCGATTTTGAAAACAATAAAGAGTATAGTTATGAACTCTTATTGAAAACACAAAGGAGTATGAAATATATGTGGGTGTGTATCAATCCCAAAAGTTATCAACCTATATCATCTTAGTTTTAATAAATGACTATAAATTCTATCTAAAGTACAAGTAGTAAAGATACAGATATTGAAATAGTCTTCTATAGAATACTTGATCCTTGAGTTCTTCTATTTGTGCTTAGGCTCTGGGATCTACATCTTCTTGGCTTTCAAATGTGTGAGTCTTGTGATGGAGCTGAAATGTAACAAACAGTTCACCTGAAACTTGTTAAACAAAATTGTTAATAACATAATGACATACATTTTGTTATCATTAAAACTAGGGCTAATGGCCTTTGGGCCAATAATCTCCTCCTTTTTTATGATGACAAAATATATGGAGTTATCCCAAATAATTTGGGAAGACACTTCAAGCGAAGCTCCCTAAACACATGCATATATCAGAATGTTATATAATAGATAAATGTATGGATAAAAGCATATGAATAAGATATGTTAATCAGGCTCTTATGCAACCCATCTATGCATGCCAAGGATACAGAATTATACCAGTGTATGCACAAACGGTTTCCTCCATCCATCCAATTTATCTCTAACCTCCAATAACAAGTGGCAGATGGTTGGATTATAAAGGAAACACTACAAAAATACCACATACCACACATTCAGAGTATATGTGTCAAATAAAGAGATATGTAAAGACAATAGATATAAATATCATAACAGAAATTTGTTCATACACACACAGAGATTCATGCCAACCTCATAGCAAGATGCAAACAAGATACATACCCCATAAAACCACATGTCCATCAGATATTACAATGTAACAAAACACATATCCATGAATATATAAATCCAATGATACATAACACAAATAAAATACCCTAGATAAAAACACCCAAAGATAAAAACCCAAGGATAACTCCATAAAATCTCTCCCCCTTTTGTCATCAACAAAAGGGGTCAATCCTCCTGAAAGTCTGGATCTTCTGGAGGTGCCGGTTTCTCGGAAATAACTGGAGGAGGTACCCATGTATCGAACAGAGGACCCGTTGTAGGAAGGGGCTGCGAGTGGCCTTTCGGAAGTGGAACAGGCCAATTATTCCTACTGTAGGTGTCGTCAACACATGTCAGAAGATATCAAATGGAGGCGCAGATGTACTGCAGATCATTATCCACTCTTTGCTCCATCTGCTGGAAGTTAGCATATATCTTCGGGTCACGCTCCTGAAGCTGAGTAGAAAGGGCTGAACATGGATCAAAGGATGCAGAAGATGCAGAGGAAGATCCAGGAACAACAGCAGGAATGATAGGAGGGGGGTTGAGGAGTAGGAACACGCTTCGTAGCACGCATCCTCTAAAGAAGTGTGTTGTTGATATCAACTGACGGTTCGATGGACCGTTCAGTGGAGAGATCAAATTTGAGTTGCTTTAGGAGATGAGTGATGATCATCCTAAAGGGCAAGTGCCAGTTGGGATCAGGAGATGTTTGGAGGCCATATAATCGATGATGGGTTTAGGAATGTTAACTCTAATACCTTTCAGAAGGCAATAGACCAGGAGTGGAGCTGAACCCCGAGCATGACTATATTTTTCTGATTTTAACAGGAGATTATAGAACACTATCTTGGCCAGAAATTGAACGGTGAGAGTATAGTGATTCACCTCCTCATTCCTAGGAAGAGCAAGGTTTTCTTCATCATGAAGCAACAAAGATGCGGTGAGGGCAGATTCACCATCAGGATATTCAAATTCATAAAAATTAACATTATAAATATTTACCTCCTCACAGGAGAGGTGTAGTAGATGGGCAAATCATTCTAGGAAAATATTTATATCCTTACCCAAGACACTAGACATGATGTGATCATTTTGAAAAGACAGGTTAGAGTAAAAATAGTGTAAAAGTTCAGGGTAGACAAGTTCTTTAATTGTGACAAGATGTTCAAGTGAACTTGTACTCAAGATGGTGGTAAGATTTAGGTGCTTAAAATCAGCAAACACCGCTGTCCTACAAGAGATAACATATTTGTTGTGAATAACAGAGAATCTATGATGCATTTTGAGAGACAAAGGGATTTGACGATGTTTAGGTATTTTACCCTTTCCAGATCTAGATCTTTTAGACATATTGAGGATAATAATTAGAGATTTGGCACGAATATGGAAGGATTAACTAAAAAAACTAAGAAAATTAAGAAGATCAGGAAGAAAGGAGATTATACCTTGAAATCCCCAAATAAATTCCTTGAAACAGCAGATCTGGAGGCTAAAAAGAATTTTAACAAATTTTTATGGTTGGATTTTGGAGTAAAGGTGTTATGGAAGGATTAGAGTGAGTTGTGGTGAAGTAAAATGGTGAGGAGAGTAAGAGAGAGTCAGTGAAGGAGGAAGGAATGAGAGAGATTTAGATATTAGGGTTTTTAAAATCGGATAAATGGTAGCCAGACCCGAACCTCGGTCGATCGCCCAGTCGACCGGGGCAAACCGAGAGCAATCTCGGCTATACTTGGTCGATCGGTCAGTCGACCAGTTTTAGGCCAAAATAATTTTTTTTGAATGCCAGGCTACTTCGGTCGACCGCACGGTCGACCGGTATTATGCCAGATCAACTCGGTCGACCTGGATAGCCCAAAAATCAGTATTAAAAATAGGAATTTAAGGGTTATGAAAAATAATTTATCTTTGTATATTTTTATACCAAAATTAAGGGAATTATACCAGAAATCTTACAGGCATGAAAAACTCACAAAAATGTTTTATATTAATATTATTAAATTAACAATATAATTTTCAAAAATTAACTTATAAATTAAGCAATAAATTAAGATATTGAAGCCGAATACCCTTTATGATTTCTGAACTTCTCCTCGTCATTCCTCTACATAAGAGTTGAGGCGCGCAATTGCTAACTAGATTTATTTGCTTAAATATGGTTTAAATATAAAATGAAACATTCATATTGACAATATACACACACACACAAAAAAAATATTTATCAAATAAAAAAATATTCTACACATGGACAATCAAAACATGGCTAATATGGAATAAAAGCAACGATAATAACTAGCTCAAATATAGTCGAGACACAAAAATAAGAATATGCAAGTCTACATAACTAAAGTATGTTACCACAAAAAGAATCTAGCTGGCCCTATACATGCAAAGATCTTGCTAGAAATGAAATTTTCAAGTGGAGAAGTTACCACAACACAAGTAATCTCCAAAATAAGTGCCTTTTAATTGCGATGCAATGTGACAGTTGATCTGTTGAGTTTCGATGCATCCACCACCAGGGCACCATCTCCCCTTATGTCTTGGAAGAGACCAACACATCTGCATCAATTAATTTTATTGTGTTTTTTGGTACCCAAATCTTATTGAGTCCTATGCGGTTAGTGCTTTCTCGAACCCAAACATTTTTATTAAGTATATTTAACTTAGCATAACAAAATTTTGCTTTGTGGCCTTTGCGGCCGCAATGTGCACATATGTACACTTTTCCATACATGAAAGCATGCTTATGTTTGTGTGTGCATGCGTGGCTTTTATTGTGTGTGTTAGATGAATTAGATGTATGTTTTATTTGAGTTTTTCGCTTTGGAAACATAGATGCACAATTGTTCATATCAAAAGCATACTTTTTCAAAGTGATATCCAAAACATCAATATGTTTTGGGATATCTGAAAATTCATTTTTATTATCAGTAATATTTGGTCTTTTACCCTTACAAATAAGTTTGTATTTTTCAAAATCCTTTTCATTTTCTCAAAAGAAATGGATAAGTCATTTTTCTCATTAAAAACAATTTCTAGTTTATTCCTTAGAAAATCATTTTCCTTTTTCAATTTTTTATTTTGTGCAAGAGTTATATCTATTTTGTAATTCTTTAAAGAATTGTGCTAGTTCATCCATGGTTAAATCATTATCTTCTAAGGAGCTTTCAAGATTTATCTTGGAAGCTTCTTGATCATTTGCCATGAAGCAAACATGTGCGGGGTTAATCCCCTCTTCAGAATCTGTCTCCGAATCATCCCAGGTGGCCACCATCGCCTTCTTTTTCTTATACACGTTCTTGGAGATAGTGGTTTCAAGTGAGGGGAAATCCGCAATTAAATGGCCCGTCTTCTTGTAAAGAAGGCAAGAACCTGTCTCCTCATTCTTCTTTTCAAACCTTCCTTGATGTCTTCCCCTTCAAAAGTTGCTTTGTTTTTCTTTCTTGTAAAACATTTTGCCCACTTTCCTAATGATCATAGCAAAATTCTCATCGCCATCTTCCGACGATTCTTCTTCATCAAAGGATGATGGAGTAACTACTTGAAAGCTATTGCTTTCTTCTTTAGGGTCTCCCTTTCTTCTCTCACCTTCATTTCCATCTCATGGGTTTTGAGATTTTCAATGAAGCCGAAGAAGTCCATCTCCTCTTTATTGTTGAGCTCCTTGAGGGTTGTTGTCTTAACTCCTCAAGCTTTGGGAAGAGATCTAACGACCTTCTGGATCTTTTGATCATTGTCAATAGTGTCACTTAAAGAAGATAAACCATTAGTGATTTTGGTGAACCGAGTAGCATCTAATATATTCATTTTCAAGCATATAGAAATCTCATATTGAGAACGGAGCAAGTAAACTTTAGATCTCTTGACTTACGATGTTCCCTCATGAGTAATGATAAGATTATTCTAAACTTTATAAGTGGATTTACAATTTATTACATGAGAAAGATCATCATCATTTAATGCTTATGTAAGTGCATATTGGGCTTTAGTATTGGTCTCATAGTCCTTAGCGGTTGCTTTGGATCATGTATCCTCATCACTGTGAGGTTCAACAAATTCTTTGATAATGACCTTGGTAACTCTAACTCCTAGGAACTTAAAGAATAGGTTCATTTTGACCTTCCAAATAGGAAAGTTTAACCCATCAAATTTCGGTGGGGACTTGATACTAGAGAAGTCGTGTGATGCCATGAAAACAAGTATGAGTGCACAAACATGTAGCAAATGCAATAAATGAATATAGCCAAATGAAAGAGGATCTTCCTAAGGTGGTTAAATAAAAAACTAGGGTTAGGCTCTGATACTAATTAAAAATCACCTAGAGGGGGTGAATAAGTGATGGCAATACTAAATGACAAATAATGCGAATTAAAATTACTTGCTAGCAATCTAACAAATATCAAATTCAACTTAAGAGATACTTGCAAAAGAGTAAACAATATTAGAGTGTAAGTAAAGAGAGAGTAGAGTGAAGAGAGAAAGAGTAAGCAATCACAAACACAATGATTTATTTTGAGGTACGAGCTACTGCTCTACGCCCGCGCCTTCAACACTATGAAGGATTTCACTATGACCGATCTCACTAGATCGTCAACCGGTTACAAGTTCTCTCGTGGGTGTCGCAATACCAACACGAATCTCACTAACTCACTTGAGGCCGCAACCTCTACAGCTTCTCAATAGAAGGAAAACGGTGATCAACTCTTGATCACAAATGGCTCACAAGTATAATCCTATAAACAAGATGAGAAAGTGAAACTCTTTAGAATTGTGTAGTGAAAATAGCTTGTAAAGATGTAAAGGGAGTGCTCAAGCTAAAAACTAGAATTTTGGAATTTAAGGCTCAAAAAGTAATCTTTTATGAAAAAAGCTAAAACTTGTAAAGACTTGATCTAAGCTTTAGAAATCTTGTTGTTGAGTAATTCCATAGTCCCACTATTTATAAGGGATCAAAATATGAGTAAAAAACCAAAAGAGCCGCTGGGACAAGACCGAGAAAAAGACAAAACAGAAATTAGCCGTTGGGAAAAATTTCAGAAGAAAAACTCTTCTGTCGGTCGACCACCACAGTCGAATTTTCGACCATTAGGGACAGCGGCCGACCGAACGGTCGACCGATGTTCCCAACCAGAGAGTTAAACTCTCTATCAGTCGACCGGACCCAACTGAGAGTAAAGCTCTTGCAGTCGTTCGACCGCCCAGTCGACCGAAGTGCACACATGCACTTGGATGCATGTCGGTCGACTTCTTAGTCGACTGACAGAGCAATTTTGCTCTGCCTACAGTCGACCATCCGGTCGACTGACGAAGGGCTAAAGTCAAGTTTTGGAGATCTTTTTGAAACCATTCTTTTTCTGATAAAATATCTTTTGATCATAAAATGCAAAATAGAGTTATAGGGACTTGAAGAACTAGTATGTGATTATGGATCAGTACAAATAAAGGTAGAACCATTTTGGACAAAAATTCTTTTCTAAATCAGAAACCTGATTTTTTAAACCTGTCTTTTCGAAACTTGATTTTGAAAATGATAAAGAGTATAGTTATGAACTCTTGTTGAAAACACAATGGAGTGTGAAAATTGGTGTACCAATCCCAAAAGCTATCACCTATATAATCTTGGTTTTAACAAATGACTATAAATTTTATCTAAAATATAAAAAATAAAGATACAAATCTTGAAATAGTCTTCTGTAGAATACTTAATCCTTGAGCTTTTATAATTGTTCTTAGGCTCTGAGATCTACATCTTCTTGGCTTCTAAATATGTGAGTCTTGTGATGGAGCCGAAATGTAACAAACAGTTAACTTGAAACTTTTTAAACAAAAATTATTAAACATAACTATATATGTTCTGTTATCATTAAAACTAGGGCTAATGGCCTTTGGGCCAATACGTTCAACATGTTCTGAATTTAAAAAGGAATCTTCTCTTATTTGGAGCTTTGGAAGCTCGAGAGTACAAGTTTCCTAGTGCAGATGGAGGAATCAAAGTTAATAGAGGCTCCATGATGATTCTCAAAGAAGAACAAATGGCAAACTTGTACAAGTTGACAGGAAGTATTATTATTTGGTGATGCTTCAGCAGCAATAGAGAAGGAGGATACTACAAGATTTTGGCATATGCGTCTTGGACACATTAACGAGCGAGGTCCTCAAGTCCTACACAAAAAGAGCGTTCTACCAGGTATCAAATATTGCAAACCTGATCTTTGTAAATTTTGCATTATGGGTTGCTTGGTCGAAAAATTGGTTGATGTAAAGTTTCTTTGAGTGGCTGAAAAGTTATAACAGAACAATCTCGATTACAAAAGAGGAAAAAGAACTGGTTTCCCTTATGTTAAGGCTGGGTTCTTCGTGTGGCGATGGAGAATGATTCTTGTTCTCCATTGACCGGTCGACTGTTCAGCTTCTATTCAGGACCCTCTCAAAGATCAATCAGATGGAAGCTTGTTTTTAACACACTAAGTGTTAGAGTCCACTGATTACTCTTTCTCTCTCTCTCCCCCCCAAAAGTAAAAGTTTTAATTTGAGAATTCTCAGCTCCCAATCTCAGAAAAACCTCCCCCTTCTTCATAGCTCCTCAGGCTATTTATATAGAGTCCTAGGGTTTTGTTGTCCCTAAAATCCCACCATAATAAGAATTAACTCTCACATTACATGGGAAATTAATTGACCCAGTAATGGGGATCAGTTATAACAGAAATGCGGATCTCGTGCTGGACGCGGATCTCGCGTTGTTTGTTGTAGACGCAGGCATCTCAGCTAGAATGCGGAGTTGCTCAGACTCGCGTTTGAAGTAAGATGAAGGGTTTCTCAGACCCACGTCTGTGTTGGAGTGCTAAGTTGCTCAGACTTGTGCTTGAAATGGAACGCGGGGTTGCTCAGACCCGCGTGAGATGCGGAGTTTCTAAGACTCGTGTTGGATGGGACGCAGAATTTCTCAGACTTGCATTGAACGTGAGTCTACTCAGGCCCGCGTCTGAAGTCTTCATGCTTCTTTGGACGCGAGGTCCGCGTTTTAGTTTGAAATGCGACCTTCGCATTGAAGTAAGATTTGCATCTGATGACTTGTCCTTAGTGATTTTTGGACAACATACAAAACTCCCTCCAAAGGTTTTTGAAGCTCTGCAGTTGACTGGGACGGATTTTGAAACACTTTGGACTTCAGTTGATTTCAGGCTTCCCATGATTGGACTGGCAATCTTTTGAGATGCTTTGAGTTTGATCCTATCTGGATTGAGTTTGTGAGTGTACTATTGAGCAGCTTGAAGCTTCTAGGAAAGATCATCACAAGTGTCTTAGAAAATTCAGTCTAGTACTTGTCATAAGCTCTAGTTATTTATCGGTGTACTATTAAACCAGTAGAGTTGTCAGTTATTTTGTCAGTGTATTGTTGAAGTGATTGCAAAAGTAGAGACATACTCTTTATTTGCGAAACCCTCATAGACGTGGTCATTATGCTGATCAACTGGAGATGCGAACTTCAAGGAAGTTGAGACTGTGGAGACGCTGCTCTCAATTGCTATAGAGATGCGGCTCTCAATTGCCGTAGAGATGCGGCTCTCAATTGCCGTAGAGACGCGGCTCTCCAAATGCGAAGTTCGTGTTAGATGCTTCCAGATGCAAACGCAGGCGCTGCATTGTATGCGTGTTTGGCTCAGATTGACCTCAAAATACGCGTCGTGTATCTCGACCTCTGAAAGGCCTATAAAAGAACCGGCTCTTTCGATAGTCAATCACTTTGACTGTCCATCATTTTCGATTAGACCCACATCTAAAGCGCTCAAGCTTTCTCAGAACCCATAAATTTCTAAGCTTTTTCCATTCTTTTTGAAGATTTAACCATGCTCATGACTCCAAAAGCATAGACTATCACTTTCTCCTCTAGCACCGCCACTGCTGAGTCTCAAATGAGTGGTGCTCCTCCTAAAGAAGCCCCCATTTTAGGTAAAAGTCTTCAAATGGCTTTCACCATTATTATGAATATGAAGAGGCTTTGTCCTCTTCGCTTCTTTTTGAAGTTTTGAAACTCCTGTTGAAGTTGAACAATCGATGCGATCTCAGAAGTTTGTGTTTGATTTGCGAATGCGATCCTCAAGTTGATGAGCAGAACACAGATCCGGTGATCTTTGCATTTCTTTGCTTTGTCAACGCGACCCTCATGTTGCTGAGCAGAACGCGGGTCTGTCTTAGAGATCCAAAGATTGCTGAGCACTTTAGGGCGTGAATGTCACTTAAACTCGAATATTGTGTTAGACACGTATCTTGCTCAGATTGGATTTGGGATTCACGCCGCGAATAAGTGTTGGCCCAAAAGGTTACACTCTCCATTTGTTTAGAGTTTTGATGATAACAAAACAAATAAGAGCTATTTGGTCCTAATTAGTTTGTTTAAGATAAGTTTCATGTTAGTACCATATTTGGAGGCCATTGCTTAGCTATTACAAGAATTTCTAGGTTCATGAAGCAAAGAAGGCTTTTTGCACATCAAGGAAGGAACATAGAAGAGAAGGCTCTAGCAAGGCATTGCATGGCTCAAGACTTCAAGTTTGCTCAAGATAATTTATTAGATTTGTTTTAGTTTAGAGTTTTGTTAAAGAATAGTGAATAGGTTTGAAGCTCTATCACACACGTTTTTGCGCACATCTTGTTTCCAAACATATTTCCTATAACATGTACAAAAATAGTTGTATACAATCTTCAGCCTACAAACTTACTTTGATATACCTATTCATGTGTTTTAAGTTTTGTGTTTTAACAAAACTTATTTTGGAATTAATGACAAAAACATGGATATATATATTTGTTTCATGTATATAGGATTATATCCATATACATCATGCCTAAATGTTGTTTAATATCATGTTTTTGTATTTGGAAGAATTTGGACAAAACGTATTTTCTATTCAAAATCCAAGTTTTAGAAAATACAGCTTTTGGTTTTTGATAAAAATGATAAGATACAAAAATAGTTCATATTGATTGATATTTGAGCTAAACTTTTTACCACATGTTTAAAACTATTTTTGGTGATTTTTTGGAAGTATTAAAAGATTTTTCAAAATATTTTTAAACTGTTTTTCTGACCCAGTTTTCTGCTCCAGGCTTCAACCAGTCGACTAGTCTTCTGACCAAGTCGACTTGGCTGAAGTCGGTCGACCGACGTGCACAGATCTGTGAACGTTGGACGGTCGACCGTCCGGGTCGACCGGGTCTGAGAGCAGAGCTCTGTATCTTTGGGTCGACCGGGCGGGTCGACCGTCAGCCTGCAACGGCTATTTTTTTGAACTAGCGGTCGACCGGCCAGTCGACCGAGCTAGCCGTTTGAACAGTAACGGCTAGTTTCTAAGCTGGTTTATCTTTTGTCCTTTTCTCACTTAAGTGTGTTTAAATGACATGTTTTGGTTTTAATACTTTCTGATTAGCCTTAAATATGTTTTATCTCCTAACTCTAGCCCTCTCCTATAAATAGGGTGTTTAGGGAGAGGTTGACTACAAGAAAAAATACTCAAAATTTCCAAAAGTTTAAGGCATTCAAAAAGACTTGATTTCTTGGTTTTTGTGCTGAAATTCTCTCTCATTTTCTGAAGTGTTTTCAAGAACTCTCTGATTTTTTTTTCTTTTCTCTTTGCACACAAGAGCTTCATTCCTACTCATTATTCTCTAAGGACCTTTGTAAGGAAGAGAATTTTGCAAGAGAGAGTTTGTGGTCTTTTGACTACTCAGAGATTGCTTGTACTTGAGATTGTGGAGTTGGGGTACTCCGGTATATTTGTGACATCTTTGTGATAGTGGAAGTGGTTGGAATCCTTCTGGGGAAGGCGGGGAAGTAGAGCTGGGTGCTCGAACCTCGATAACAATTCTCGGTGTTTGCGTTTAGTTTACTTGCTCTTATTTCTTGCTCTATTTTCATTTCTCTTATTACTTGCTCTCTACATTCATTGCTATATTCACTTGCTTTGTGAGATTGTTGCATCATAACTTTTAAATTGTGCATTGATTAGCATTATCACCTATTCACCCCCCTCTAGGTGATTTCAATTGGTATCAGAGCTTCGACTCTAGGTTTTGGCTTAACATCCATAGAGAGATCCTTAAAATTTGCTAATCAACATTTGCATTCCATTTGTCATTCACTAGTAAACATGGCCGATAACATCAAAACCCCTCCTAAATTTGATGGACTCAACTTCCCTATTTGGAAGGTTAGGATGACTATTTTTTGCAATCCTTAGGTAGCTTAGTAGCTAAATCATTAACCAAACCCTATGTTGCACCCGATAGTGATGAGAGCACATGGACCGACTTCAACTTTAGAGAATATAAGGCTAACTCCAAGGCCCAAACCCTCTTAACCGCCTTGAATGAGGATGACCTTACACGGGTAATTCATTGCCAATCCGCCTATGAGATTTGGTAACATTTATTGGTCACACACGAGGGGACTTCACAAGTCAAGAGAGCTAAGATAGATCTCTTGAGGTCCCAATATGAATCCTTTAAAATGATTGATGAAGAATCTATTTGTTAGCCCAAGAGGTTACACTCTCCATTGTTTTTGTGTTTTGATGATGACAAACCAAATTAGTGCTATTGGTACTAATGATTTGTTTAAGATAAGTTTCAGTTTTGTACCATGTTTAGAGTTCATTCGCTTCGCTGTTGCAAAAACTTCTAAGTTCCACATAGCAATGAAGGCAATTTGCTCATCAAGGAAGGATCATAGAAGAGAAAGCACTAGCAAGGCATTGGATGGCTCAAAGACGTGAAGATTGCTCAGAGGTCCTTAGTTTTGTATTTTTAGTTTTATAGCTTGTTAAAGAATAGAGATTAGGTTTGAAGCTCAATCACAGACGTTTTTGCGCATATACTATTTCTTAGTTTATTTCCTATAAAATATACAAAATATTTTAGTACAAAATCTTTCTTCTACAAATTTCTTTTTATGTTACATACTGAATTCCTGTTTAAAATAGTTTTGTTAAAAATATTTTTCTTCTCAAAATTCTGTCTTTATTTCGTTTTCTGACCTGATCCGGTCGACCGGCAGTCTACCGACAGTCGACCGAGTCTGTGTCAGGCTGGTCCGGTCGACCGGACCAGTCGACCGAGGTCCTGGCAGAATGCACGTATCCGTGTGCATGTCTGTCGGTCGACCGGGGCAGTCGACCGATATTTATTTTTGAGTCACAGTTGTATCAGTCGACCGGTCGGTCGACCGATAGCCTGTAACGGTCGGAATTTTGTACTACCGGTCGACCGGCCCGGTCGACCGATGTAGCCGTTGAACAGTAAAGGGAAGATTTTTAATTGAGCTGTTATTTTGTAATTTGAGTTTTAAAAATCCGTTTAAGGTTTTATTTTGAATTAATCACCTCCTAAACTTCAGTAACTATTTCTTATCCCTAAACCCTAGCCCTCTCCTATAAATAGGGGTGTTTGGGGAGAGATTCTTTACAACAATTTTCAAGAGAAAAATTCAAAATTTGAGAAATTCAAAAGAGCTTGTTTCTTGGTTTTTGTGCTAATATTCTCACTCTTTTCTGAATTGGTTTTTGTGATACTCTCTGATTTAATTTTTCTTTTCACCTTACACAAGAGCTTCATTCCTACTCAAATTCTCTAAGGACCTTTGTAAGGGAAGAGATATTTGAAAGAGAGAGTTTGTGGTCTTTTGACTACTCAGAGATAATTTGTACTTGAGCTTTGTGAAATTGGGTACTCCTGTGTGTTGGGTACTGCAGTGATTGTGTAACTGTCTGTGTGATAGTGAAGTAGCTAGAATCCTTCTGGGGAAGGCGGGGAGTAGAGCTGGGTGCTCGAACCTCGATAACATATCCTTGTGTTTGCGATTGGTTTACTTTCTTGCACTCTTTACTTTACTATACTTGCTCTTATTCTTACTCATCATAATCATTGTCATACTTACTTGCTTGCATTCATCTTGTGATTCTTGTTTGGTGACTGTTGTAGCTTTAATTTTTAAATTGCCTTTGATTAGCATATTCACCTATTCACCCCCCCTCTAGGTGATTTTCAATTGGTATCAGAGCTTGGACTCTAGGTTTGGCTTAACATCCATAGAGAGATCCTTAAAATATTGCTAATCAATATTTTCATTCATCCATTCATACACTAGTAAATATGGCCGACAACATTAAAACCCCACCTAAATTTGATGGCCTAAATTTTCCCATTTGGAAGGTTAGGATGACTATATTTTGCAATCACTAGGTAGCTTGGTAGCTAAGTCCTTGACCAAACCCTACATAGCACCCGATAGTGATGAGAGCACTTAGACCGACTTCAACTTTAGAGAATATGAGGCTAACTCAAAAGCCCAAAACTCCTTTTAACCGCCTTGAATGAGGATGACCTTACACGGGTAATTCATTGCCAATCCGCCCATGAGATTTGGCAACACTTATTGGTCACGCATGAAGGGACTTCACAAGTCAAGAGAGCTAAAATAGATCTCTTGAGGTCCCAATATGAATCATTTAAAATGCTTGATGATGAATCCATTGATTGTATGATTACTCGTTTCACTAAAATTACAAATGGTCTTTCTTCCTTAGGTGACGTCATCTCTAACGATCAAAAGGTGCGCAAAAGTGATACGAGCTCTTCCTCTATCTTGGGAGATAAAGGCCACCACCTTGAAGGAATTAAACGACAAGGATGAGAGGGACATCATTAGTCTCATTGGGAACCTAAAGACCCATGAGATGGAAAAGAAAGCAAGAGAAGAGGTTGCTCCAACAAAGAAGAAGTCCATAGCTTTCAAGTCTTCATCACTCTTGAAGACGATGATGAAAGATGAAGAAGAAGATGAGGAGCTCTCCCTCCTTGTACGAAACATGAAGAGATTGTACCGAAGGAAAAAGTTTAACTTCCAAAGAAAGTTTGAAGACAAAAGGGAGGAAAGAGTTTGCTACAATTGCCGAAAGCCCGGACACATGATAGCGGATTGCCGGAGCTCAAAAAGAAGATAATTTCCTCCTTCAAGCATAGGAAGTCGGAAGAAAAGAAAGCCTACAAGGCAACATGGATTCGAAAAGCGAGTCCGAAGAAGAAGAAGCGGATACCGCAAATATGTGTTTCATGGCAAACACACCCAACAAGGTAAACCTCAATCTCTTGATGATAATGATGATGATTTGAGTAAGGAAGTTCTAGTTCATGCTTTTGTAGAACTTTCCGAAACTTATGATAACAAGAAAATGGAATGCTTTAAATTACAAAAAGAAGTTGCTTTTCTTAAAAATCAACTTGCTTGGTTTCAAAAGAAAAAGATGATCTTTCTTCCAATCTTGTTTCTATTCAAAATGAATTTGACGCTTATAAGATTTCTTATAAGGGTAAAACCCCTATTGTTGATAATGAAGAAATTTCTTCCTTAAAAACCAAAATGGTTGATTTTGAAAGGTTTTGAAAGATTGTGCTTTTAACACCAAGAAGCTTGAAGAAAAGTTTTCCAAAAGCACACTTCTCATGTTAAAGATTCTCATGCTAAAATTCCACATGCTCACACTTCAAAAATACTTCTCATGCTAAATTTTTCATGCTCACAATGCCCATGCTCACAAATCACACACTCACTATGCTTTTAAATAT